>JASDQU010437217.1:0-28257 GCA_032191745.1 Picea mariana | reverse complement strand
TTCCTTTTCATTTCAAAATATGATCACGCTTTTAAATTATATATATAGATATGTATATGCACATATGATGTGAAGGAAGTGGGGTGATAGGAGAGTTTTTTTATTTTTTGAGTAGATGTTATGCATTTAAGTTTAACCCATAGGTCTCCCTAAAATCCATCATAGTAATGGCCATCTTATTAATATGAAATGAATGGATCTCAAAGAAAAAACTATATAGATATTTTCCTATACTCATGGATTATCGTGGTATTCTCAAGTAAGCACATTTGTTCCACCACAACTATCAGTCCATACCCACATCTAATAACTTCATGAATGCTCATTCAGACAGAACAACCCATGCATCACATGACTTGTAAAATGTCTTCACTGTGTGACTAGAATTGGACCTACACCTTACTCAAACTTAAATATTAATCCTCAAGGAAGACTAAGAAGTCAAATCAACTCAGATAACATAGCAACATTCGAATTAAGAGATCAACGAAATCTATACAAGTAGGACGAAAGTGTTGAAACTAAAATCAATTGAGAAATAAAAATAAAACTAAACTAAAAGAAACCTAAAAATGGAAATGTTAGTCATCAAACTAAAATGAAACCAACTCGAAAATAAGAAGATAACCTAGCATCAAGGAATAATATGCGGAAGGAACAAAGTATGAATGATATGCACAAAGGTATCATCATTCCATCTCCAAGAATAGGAATAAGGGAAAAATCTGTATTAAATAAACCTTTCGCACAATGTAAGACCAACCAAGGAAGATTTTTAGGACTAAGACCATGGATGATTTAAGGATGGAAATTTATTTTAAAATGTAGAAACCTTGGCGAATCTTACTAATCATTCATATGCCAACTATAAATGATTTGTGATATTTTTGTAAAAATATTCAAATTTCTAAGTATTTTATATAGTTTTTATAAAATTTTGGCGATTTTTAAGATAAAATAATTTTATCCTATAGAATTTGGGCAAATCATTTTTAAAATAGCAAATCTCAGTTTTGGAAAAACCATGGAAAATTAGCACATGAGAGAAATTTGTCCCCTAAAAGCATCCCTTAGTCTAAGACATAACCTGGAAAATAAAATCAACAAGACTATGATGAGCAGTGATCAAGAAAATCAATATCCAACCTAGCTTTTATTTCAATAGATTTGAGATTTTCTAGTGACAAAAATTCAGATCTTTGAAATTCCCAAAAGAACTGGATAAATTGAGGAATTCTTCCCTTTGAGGTTATTTCTATAGACAATATCTTAGTGAAACAATATTTTGAAGATGCCAGATCCTCAAAATAAAAAATTATGTTGATATTTTGACCAAGATATCCATTACCACTTTGATTATTGATCCATATCACTCAATGATAGTATCATTCATCCCTGGTGGTATAAGAATATGATCCCAATGCCATGGTTTCCAAACTAAGCATAGGAGGGAGTAAATTTTTTTATAAACTAAAATACATGAAGTTACTATTAGAAACTAAGAGAAAAATAAAAAGTACACTCTATCAATCATTACGAGAATAATTAATTTTGAAATATAGGCTTGCAATCTTAGCAACATAATATAAATCATGATGGACACCCTCAGAGAAGCATTTTCAATGGATACTTGGAAGGTAAACCAAGGGAAATAATTAGTCAATAAATGGTAACCATTAAATATCAAGCCCAATAGAAAGTTTCCCTCGGTAAAGATATGAAATGAAAAACAAGCAAGATTATGATAATCGATAATCCAATGGAAAAAATTCTCAACATGTTCTTCTAATCCAACTGTCACACATAAATGCTCTTTCATTTAGTGAAAAAAGAAAAATATTGTGGGAACCTAGAAAAATGGATAAATGGGGATGCTTAGTCAAAACATATTTTTAAATTCAATCACATGAAACATTCCACAAACTTGTAATATATAAAGATATCTTGATGCTTATTATTTCATTCATTTCTTTACCATCTTGGTGTGGAATAATTGAGCACGATTATCCGCCAATGACACACTCCATAGATAGAGGAGTGAAGGGATGGATATAGTTATCCTTTCTTGTTCCTCTCTTGTGCTAACTACAAGGGCACAACACACCGATCAGAATGGAATATTGACTCAAATTCATCCAAAGGCTCATGTCCTTGTTCATAATTGGGCTTGAATTGATGATACTTCCCTCCATAATATACTTCTGAAGAATTATTGCGTTCACCCTCAGCTAGGGATTACCTCACAAACCTGACCCATTAAGTGTTCAATGCATATTACTGAAGTAAATCAAACCCTTATAAAGGATATCCCAATATAATCAATCATCCCATCACTAGTCATCGTACGAAGCACAAGTGGTCACTGAGCAAGTCCTTTTCACATTTGAAAAAGATAAAAAATTTAAAAACTAAAATTACATTTGATATCTCTCACTAAAGTATGAACTTCTCTTTGTCGTAAACAATAATTATAAATTCTAAATATTCAAATGATTCAATCTGATGAGGCAAAGAGGGGATATTACAGTTCTTGAGGTCATCAAAATAATCATGATGGAATGAAATGGACTCCAAATATCAACTAGATCAAAAACCAAAAATGGGAGTACATGAATAAGACTGCATTTTTGATCAACTATTGAGATGGTGTAATTTTTGTTCATTAATTCGAAAAAGTTGCAAAGGAATCTAATCATCCAAGTGTAGATTAACACTCCCCTAAGTTGTTTTCATTTAAATAGAAAAATACTTGATCTATCAGTTGAACAAGCCATTGCTCAACTTTCATAACAAAAGAGAATGTTATGATAAACTATTTGAAAGTTTGGGAAAAAATATTTCTTTAAATGACTAACGTATTAAAATGAAATTATGCCAAAAGGAAAATAAAAACCAATCTTAAAACTAATCCCAAGCAAATCCTGCTAATCTAATATAAACTTAAACTATATTAGATTTCATAAAACTTATGTAAAAGAATAATTCCAGTGTCATCATTCAAGTATCCATGTTCAATTAATTTAGCCAAATATCACAACCTTCTCCCTCAGATCTGAGCATTATGTGCTTTCCCACAATATTCCCTTTGACAAGAGACTTGGTGTCATTGATGGTTGTAACATTTGAATCCATGTACACAACATCTTTTTCTTGAAATTATAATCAATCAAATGGAACCATAAGACTTTAAATCCATCCATCCTCTAATGATACATGTCCACTAACAAACCCCTGTCATGCTTAAAATGAAATATTTGATTCAACAAATCTTGAACATAGCACACCAAGGTTTCCATTTCCTCTTGATAATAATGTGAATCATCTGTATGATTATCTTCAACCCTATGAGAGGCAAGAGGAAATCACTATGGATATGGAATCAATTAAGACACTTTGATAGGGTACAAATAATCTCATATCACATCCTAGATGAATTTATTCCCCCAATTATAAATGAAATATATAATTAGAAATCATAAATGAATGAAGTGACTAAAACCACATTTCTAATGAGTTCATGTTTGGCATGATTGAAAAATCCATGAGATTGATATCATAAAGCTTCCAAGAGTGTTCTGAGATGAGAAACTAAAAATTTCACTTCCTCGATCTTACATGTAACATCCCCAACCACCTGTTGGGATATGCCACTTAAAATTTCAAACTCTTCAATACTAATTTAAATCATAAAAATACTCTACAAATGCACAAATTCATACAGAATATTAGCAAAAATATGCATGAAACATACATGGGAAAAATACATGAAAACAAATGCATAAATATTAATGCAGCATATGTATTAACACAAAATTAACACTATATTTGATTTAAAAGAACATCGACTATGTGTATACCTTCCACATTCCTCCCAGCCTTAGACCGTACTCTTCATAACTCTCAGTAGTGGGTCACCCCCGAGCTGCGACTAAACTCCACCTAGGTATAGGATTCCTAACCCGACTAAGGTATCTCAAACAGTGGGAAAAATCACTCACAAGTTCCAACTTAAACTGATAGCCTATATTCCCTTATTCCCCACATTCTTTTCCCACCCAAGGAAGTGTGCTCCTTCTCTGCTCAATAGTCCCTCGGCTACCCCACTTCCTTTCTGGGGCTTCAAAAATAGGTCGGATAGGAAGTCTCAAATCCTTGTAGCTACAACTTGGCACCTTTGAGAATCAATTCTCATCAATTCTCTCACCCGGGGAGAATGCTCATGGGCCTAACAACCCACCTCTTCAATATCGCAGAGGCCTAAAAACCTGCTTCTTCAGTCCAACTCCAAAGCTAACCAGGGTACAGGTACCAGAAAAGGTGTAGTAACAACAATGTATGGATAATTGTTGAGTGAGTGAAAGAACGATGATAAAATGATATGAAAATGAGCTAAGTCAAAACTATATGTATGCATGTTCCCAACTTGACACTTGGCATGTTGAGAACTACTTGGTTCCATCTGTCCACATCCTTATAACTTAGGATAAAATAATTATCCATACTTTATACTTTAAGGAATATTAATATAATATTACTTTGGGCTTAAGCCCCCCTAGCTTAGCCCCTTATCCTTAATCTTTAGCCCTCTTTCCCTATCTAGTAGTGTTTATCCCCCCATACTCTTTTACATGGTTGGTCTATAGAAGTGACGTGTTTTCATTAATATTTTCATGTGAATACATATTACAAAGATGGCTCACTGTCCATTTAACATCTATCTATCCAACTTAATAACCACATAGGCACTCTAGCCTCAAAATACATATACAAGAAGGCACTCTAGCCCCAAAATCATGCACTTACACCATTGTACACAAACTCATGATGGTGCACACCCTTCATTTAGTGTGAAATCCTCATAGACTCACACAGGTGCGCGATACATTATAAAATGTGTGCACTTCCTTGGTATGATATTCATGTGCACTGACTCAATCCATGTAGAACTAAACCAAAGACCTTGTACCATCATCTCACCAACTTATATGTATAATCACATTTACATTTATATGTACAATTGGGTTTTGGCATAGGGGTATGACATTCCCCTCCCCCTTATTTATGCACTCTCCTCAGTCCAGTATATACACATATATAACCAAAAATTCAAAACTATTAAAAAAATATACAGGTATTCTACCCACATAGCATCCTCATTCTCCCAATTTGCATCTTCAGGACCGTACTAGGTCCATTAGACCCTTACTAGCCCTACACATAAATTCCAGAGCTGCTTGATCTTTTGGTCCAACATGCACACCGGATGCATTTGAAAGTCGCCCTCTTGCTCCGCCTAAATCAAATTCCAATCAATGACATGATTAGCATCATGTACATACCTTTTAAGTAATGATACATGGAATACATTATGAATACACATTGATGATGGTAAGGAAAGCATATATTCTACAGGACCAATCCTCTCCAGTATTTCAAACGATCCACGATAACATGCTTCCATATTTGAACAATTTCCCAACTTCAGGGAACTTCTCTTGGATTTTACTTTCAAGAACACATGGTCACCCACTTTAAATTCCCTATGACTTCTACCCTTATTAGCATAGATTTTATTCCTATCTTGGGAAACCTTTAAATTATGTTTTATTTTAATCATCTTCTCTTCCATTTCCCTGAAAGGTTATAGACTGACCAATGATTTGTCTGTTGGGTTGTCCCAACTCACTGGTGTGTTTCACTTTCTTCCATAAAGTGCCTCAAATGGGATCATATTTAGAGATTCTTTGTACCAATTATTATAAGAAAACTCTACCAAATGAAAACAATGCTCCCATTTGGATGGTTTATCCATCACATACATTCTTAGCATGTATGTTGTCACTTGATTCACCCTTTATGTATTCCCATCTAACTCTCAATGATAAGTTGTGCTAAAATTCATTTTTTTTCTGAATCCCTTGAATACTCCTTTCCAAAAATTTGATGTAAATTTTATATCTCTGTCAAACAAAATTGAATTGGGTATACCATGTAGTTGATCAATTTCTCATATAAATATAAATAATTTTGGTTGTCTTGTGTGTGATATTGACTCGAATAAAATGGGCAGCTTTAGTAAGTTTATCCACCACTACCATGATAGAATCATGTTGCTTCTTTGTTTTGGGTAGTTTGGTTATGAAATCCATTGTTAGAAATTCCCATTTCCACTCAGTAATGGGCAATGGTTGTATCAACCCAACTAGGTGTTTATGGTTACCCTTGACCTTTTGACACTCCCAACACCTGGCAATAAAATCAACAACCTATTTCTTCATACCTAGCCAATAATAATAGCTCTTGACAGCTACAAACATTTTCTGGTAACCAAGGTGCCCTGCATAAGGAACATTATGCATTTATTTTGAAATCATATTTTTCATTCTAGAGAATTTGGAAAATAAATTCTTCCCCTATACATGATAATTTCATGTTTTTCTAGCTTATATTCTTCACTTTTCTTCTACAAAATACCTTGTTGTAGTTTTGTCTTTACTTCCTTGTACATTAAATCTGTTTTTTCAGCCTCTAATATTCTATCATTCAAATCTAATTGGTACATGATAATGGTTGTATCATTCATCTCATGCATCCTTCTATTGATTTCATCAACCACCTTGTTCTATTTTCCCTTTATATTCTTTATATCAAAGTCATATTCACTGAGGAATTATAACCACCTGCTTTTCTTGGCATTTAGAGTTGGATGTCCAAATACATATTTTAGACCATTATGGTCTGTCCTCAACTCAAATATTTTTCCCATGAGGTAGTGCCTCCACATATTCAAGGCATGCACTATGGCTGTCAATTCCAAATCATGAGTAGTATATTTCCTTTCATGCTTCTTTAATTTCCTTGATTCATAGCACACAACATACTCATTTTCACTAAGGACTCCACCAAGCCCTTCTTTACATGCATCAGTGCATACAATGAAGTCTTCATTTGGATAAAATATACTTATTATTGGAGCACTTGTTAATAAATTCATCAAGTGTTGGAAACTCCTTTCACAATCCAATATCCACTCAAACTTCACACCCTTTTTCTGCAAGGAAGTGATTATATGTGAAATCTTTGAGAATCCCTCAATGAATCTTTTGTAGTAACCTGCAAGTCCCATGAATGATCTCACCTCAGAGACATTCCTTGGTGTTGACCACCCATCAATGGACATTATCTTTTCTAGGTCCATTCTATTCCTTCCTTTGAAATGATATGGCCCAAATAATGAATTTTATTCTGATAAAATGAACACTTACTCAACTTGGCATACAACTGATGCTCCCTCAATACCTGTAACACCATTTTCAAGTGTTTATCATTCTCTTCTTCATAATTAGAATATGTAATAATGCCATCTAGGAAGACAATGGAAAACTTATCTAAGTATTCTCTGAAAATACCATTCATTACACATATGAATACAACGGGTGCATTTGACAACTCAAATGGCACCACTGTGAACTCATAATGGCCATACTTGGCACTGAAGGTAGTTTTGATGATGTATTCTTATTTAACACTTACTTGATGATATCCTGACCTGAGATCAATCTTAGAGAATATTTTTTCATCTTTCAGCTGATCAAAGAGGTCATCTATCCTTGGAAAAGGATACTTGTTGTTCATAGTTACCTTGTTCAACTTCCTGATGTCAATGAAAAGTATCAATGTTCCATCCTTTTTCTTCAAAAATAATAATGGGGCACCCCAAGGTGACACACTTTGGTGTACATACCCCTTCTTTAGAATCTCTTCAAGTTGAATTTGTAATTCCTTCAGTTCTAGTTTACTCATCCTGTAAGGGGTCTTGGATACTGGGGTTACTCTAGGAATAAAATTGATGGAGAAATCAAAATCTCGCTTGGGTGGAAATCCTGGTATTTGTTTAAATACATCTTCAAAATCTTTTAGGACTACATAATCTTCAATATTTGGAATCTTATCTTTATGTTTCTCTTCAATATGTGCCGCAATTATTTGACATCATTTCCTAAAACTTTTCTTTAGCTGCAAGGTTGTAACTTCTCTAACGGTTACTGCCATGTGAATTCCATGTAATGTCCTTAAGTTCCCTTCCTCATCCAAGAAAGTAAATTCCTTATTATAATAGTCTAGGACAACATGATGTCGGTCCAACCAATCCATACCAATTAGACAGTCATATGATCCAAAAGCTATGGTGTTCAAATATTGCATGGTGCACATTACATTCATGTCCAATGGGCATTCCTTAACCATCTCATTAATTTTCCTTTTAGCTCCTGTAGCCAGCTACACCAACCAATGTTTTCCAAGATTTATTTTTGGAAATTGAAATATTTCCACCATATTAGGATCTATATAACTATTACTATCTCCTGAATCAATTAAAATAGAAATGGGTTGGTTGTTGATCATACCTTCCACTTCAATCATATGCGACTGAAACTTAGCTTGCTTGTTATCTAGGGCTGCGTAGATACTAGGTACATTTATGCCCATGTCCTCCACTATATCAGATTGTTGTACATTGTGAACATTCCTCACTTTTTCACCTCTTTTAGGGAAACATATATACATATGACCTCCCCCACAACCCCAACATTGAATAGGTGGTTTCCTTAGTCTTTTCCCCAATGTCTTGGTCATTTTGGGTTCTCTAGAAGTTGGTTTTCCCTGAGAGTTATTTATGAAGAATGGTGGCTTAGTTCCCTTCTTCCTCTATTCCATATTGTTTTTTTTCTTGTCTTCCCAAGATTTTTGGAAAGTTGTTCTTTTTATATGCTGATCATAAAGGAATTTATCTCGCCTTATGGTTTCCTCCAATGTTTTGGGATCATCATATTGTATCTTGTTGCTGATAAATGATGGCATCCCACTCAAATGTCTTTGAATATTAAATTTCTCATCCATGATGAAAGAAAAATACTTCAACATATCTAAAAACCTTCTTTCATATTCATCTATGGTCATACTCCCAATATTGAGTTCAAAGAACTCCTTCATTTTCTTTTCATACTATCACTTAGTCAAGTATTTCTTTTGAAAATACCTCTTGCATTCCCTCCAAATAACCTTCTTCTCATTAATGTGTTTCACCTGCACAAATGATTTTGGATGTTTTTTATATTCTTTTCATGTTTGTGTGTGGGCACATTAGATTCGACAACTGCGTCTGACGATTTTTTCTATTTTTAGCGGATTTTGTTATTTTTAGCAGTTTTCTAAATTAATCCTGGATTAAGGGATTAGGGTTTTGGTAGCTATGGAATACCTAAAACATTGTATATATTGTATGGTGAATGGTGAAATTAATACAATGAAGAGTTGAAAGGTGCAGCACCAAGGAAGGTTGGCTTTCTCTCGGTTGAGGATTTCCAACGTAAATCTATGTGCACTATGTGTATGAGCCATTGCTAATTTATGTTTTTCTTAAGAATATGTATGCATTTCTTTACTTCAAAGGTTTAAAACTTACAAATAGATCACATTAGATTAATGATTTTCCCTTGAGATGATAGATGGAAATTCTTCCATTTTCTTATGAAGAGTAGTTATGCAATTGAAAATACTTCCTCATGCCTAGCAACCATGTTTCTGCATCCTCATCCTTCGTGTGCTCACCATCAAATGTAGGAGGCTTTATTTTTTTCATTTCTCCCTTTAGCGCATTTACCCCAAACCTCTTCTTATGTTTCCTGATAGGGGATGGACTTGAACTACTATGTTATCTCTTGGTTGAATGCCTTGGGGAGTGATGGTGATGCATGTCAACACTTCTTTTTCTTCTCCTCTCATCATGATATATGTGACTCCCTGATTTTCTTGACTTGGTCTCTTTATCCATATTCTTTTCTATTATGTCTAATCTCTTCATTAACTTGATATTGATGTATTCTTGATTCTCTTTGGATTTCATAAGCCTCTCATATTAATATTTATAACTTTGGACATCCATTTGTAGACTTTTTATGGTCTTTACCAAGTTCATGCTTTCCTTCTTACCTTCTCCATGTCAATTTGAATTTGTACCTTCATTGCCCATACTGACATACATACCTCTAATATCATCTTCATGGTTGTAAGACCCCTATGCATATTCCATGCTTTTGAACTCTATTTTGATCATGTTCTAATATAAATGTCATTAACAATGCAAAATGTGCAGTCAAAAAAAATTGTCAGGATAAATAATTTAACAAATTCATGAAATTATGTAAAATTTTGTTCCAATAATGCATCAAAACTCTTTCTTATGATTTCTCATGAAATTAACTACCCAAATCAATTTTTTGGGTGGATATTTAGACTCTTCTATCCAATACCTTTTCAATGATTACTCCCTTTCTGAATTCTGAGTCTTGATCAAAAAGTTATGGCCTTCAAAATTTAATTGGGGCTTAAAATTTAATCTCCATTGCCGGGGATATAAATCACTCATCCTAACTCTGTTTGATGAATGGAATACAATGTTAGAAAGAAATCACTGGGATATTGCATTTGAGATAAACAAAAAATTATACACCTTCAACACACTATTTTTGAGTAGCTAAAAACACTGTTTAGGGCCTCAAAAATTCCTTGCAAAAACATAAACTTCCAAAAATACCAAATGTTGCAAAAAATCATTGGTTTTTTGTTGTTGTAGACTGCTAAATCTACTTTGCACACACTAGTTCGAAAATATACACCCATATTTAGCATGTGCAAGTTATACACGTGCAATGCCAAAATATAGTGCATGCATTGCACACCTATATCTAGTGTGCACCACTTTTTTGTCGCACTAATATCTAGTGCACACAAATTTTGTGTCGTGCACCAATATCTACTGTACACAAATTTTGTGTCGCATGCCCATATCTACTATGCACAACTTTTGTGTCACGCAACAATATCTAGTGCGCACAACCTTTTTTTTCACACACCCATATTTTTCATGCATTGCAAGCTCTGCACCACACAACACCAAGGTTCAATGCACTCACACTGTGCGCCAATACTCCCTATGCTCTACCAATTTTACTTTCGCACTGAGTGAACATTTAATGCGCACGCACGACATACCAACATTGTGCACACAACAACAAATTTTCTCTAAGCTCTGCCAATACTCAATGTGCATGCCTCACACACCAATATTATGCATGTGGCACAAGCTATGCACCATGCAATGCAAAATTTTAGTGCACTCACTCATGCACCACTATTATGTGTGCGCCACCATTTCTGCACCACATAGTGCCAAACTTTTAGTGTGCAAACCCATGCACCATTATTTTTCTTTACATCACCAACTTTGCACCGTTCAATGCTAAGTGTTAGTGTGCAAATCCACACACCATTATTTTTCCACGCTTATTTGTTTTTTCCATAATTTTTGTTGTAGAAATCGAGGCTTTTTCCCAATTTTGCCCATTTTTTGTCCTAGGCACCATGGACACTCTATAGACTCAAAAATTTGTCCAGCTATAGGCCTGAATTCTCCCCATTATAAATTGACATTGCTTAAATTTAATTTCCATCTTGATTCTTCACATTTCCCATGATATTTCTCTCAATTTTACTTCAATAATTTAATCAACAAGTTGCAAAACTGCTCCAGAAATTAATTCTTTGTAGGTTTATGCTTCAACATTCTGCTAACTCTGCCCATCCATTCTCAGTGTTTAAAATTGGGTTCTCATACCACACTGTAACATCCCCAACCACCTACTAGGCTATGGCACTTAAAATTTTGAACTCTGATGCTAATTTAAATCATAAAAATACTTTGTAAATGTAAAGATTCATACAAAATAATAACATAAATATGCATGCAACATACACAGGAAACACCCATTAAAAAAATTCATAAATATTAATGCAGCATATGAATTAACACACAAATGGCAATTATCTTTGATTTAAAATAACACCAATTAAGTGGAGATCTTCCATGTTCTTCCTAGCCTTAGATGGCACTGCTCATAACACTTAGTAGTGGGTCACCATTGAGCTAGGACTAAACTCCACCTCAGTAAAGGATTCCTAACCTAACTAAGCTATCTCAGACAACATGAAAAGTCATTCACATGTGCCAACTCAAACTAACAACCTACAATCCTTCATTCCCCACATGCTCTTCCCACCCCAATAAGTGTGCCCCTTCTCTGTGCTATAGCGGGAAAACCCCTCTACAGACTACACCAAGAATCTAAAGTGTAGGCAGAGAAAACCATCTAAAGTCTCCTACTTTTTATCACTATCCCAACATTACCCAACAATCATACATAAAAGACAAGAGAGAGGGATTTGGTAGGCCTAACTTAAACTCTGTGTCTGGTGTTGATCCCTTTGTGCTTGGTTGTTTCTTGAATGAAAATCTCCTCCCAAGACTGACTTACATTCATCAAAAGACAAACAAGAAACTACAAGCATGCATTCTACATATGGATTAGTGGGTTAGACATCATAAACAATAAATGTAAACAAATCATATAAGTTTAAGACGTCATTTGGCGGGACGAAAAAAGTACTTCTTTATATTAATCTCACAAAAAGTCACTTACAACATGAGACCGACACTGCTCCTCGAACTTGGTCCTGGGATCCTCTTCACCATGCACCAACTACTTCCACGTCTTCTTCTCCTCTTCAATTCTCTCTTAGGGAAATGGCTTTGCAATTGGGGCAAAGGGGGATTGATAAAATGGGCAGAGTTTATTTTCTCTCATGTTTCTTCCTTTTTTTTTATTTTGCAATGGGACCCCAACCCCTTCTTTTATAGGCCAAAAGGGACAGTAAAGGTTGGGGTGACTGGCTATGGGCAGTCAAACAGTTAAGTAACGGCCCAGAAATCAGTATGCTATGTGATTTTCCACTTTTCATGATATTATGTTAGTGTACGTGGGTTGTAGTGGGTCAGCAGGCATGTGTACGTGGGCAGTAGTGGTGCAGAGCATGTACACCTTCAAAGAAATGGTTTTTTTGAAGAGATTGTTCAGTTATGGCTTGGTAAAGATAGCAACTTAGATGTCCTGATTCCAGGTATGCATGTCTAGTGCAATTTAGGGTTATAATAGATGCCCCCTAATGTGTGAGTTCAGAAGAGCATCTGATGGCCGAAATACATTACAAATATTCACCACTGTACGATGCAAGTGAGCCCAGGTACCATAGTTTAGGAGGTACCATCTGCAAAAATAAAATTTTTTCTCACCGAGGCAGGGATACCCATGCTCGGGATGAAATAAAATCATGGCTGCCAATCAAATACACTATAGATCCATATCATATAACTATATAAAGTGTATCCGCAAGTAGTACAAAACGGATCTACATTTCAAAAATCAAAAGATATACATGTACAATATCCATCTTCAAGAAGCCAATGATGCTCTATGGCTAGAGATGAGGTCTTTAGAGCTCGAGAAACAACTTAAAAATATTCAAAACTCGGGTAGGAGTGTAATATGAGTGTACGAATTCACTACCCATAGGTCTTCGACGGCTCATCGGGAATAGACAAGAGGATCTTGATGATCAGGCATAAAACTTCATTGATTTTGAGCAAGGACTTGATTGGTCTTTCGGGGTGGTCAGGCATGAGGAAAAGAGACAAACTACAGAAGGGATGACTCAAGTTTAGTAAGACTTCCATTGGACAAAGGACGACAAAAGATGAGACTCAGGGGGCATGGCATTGACATAAGTTCATGATGTAGGAGGCAACAAAAAATCTCCAAATGTTTAGAAGGGTAACCAAACAGAGGAGGACACAACTCTATGTAGTGAGAACAACTTCCTAAGGTCATATTGAATCCTAGATCTTGACAAACAAATGGAAGGATGTGCCTTGTCCAAGGGAAGCTCATTGTGTTGTCAACAAAAAGAAAATACTTTTCCCTTCCTCTTTTGGGGGTATATTTGATTTTTTTGTCTTTTTCAAAAATTGTGGAAAGTTTTGAAAAAGAATAAAGAATGATACATTACAAAGGAGGATCGAGTGTCATAGACATACTAGTTCCAAGTGCAAGGAACACATTGATGCTCATAGAAAGGGGACATATGCAGGAAAAGGACACTTGGGAAAAATCCTCCATGGGTCAAGGTGTCAATATGCAGAGGTAAAGTGCTACAAGGCTTGTGTATAAGGCATGCTTTAGATGGTTCAGTTGAGAGAAACATGGAGCCGACATTAGGCCAAAGATGCAGGAATGCAAATGTGATTAATAAGAAATCCTTCGATTTAATTTTAATGAGCCCAGAGAGGGTAATCTCGGCGGTTTTTCATTTTTAGAGAGTCTGAAAAACGTAAAAGGAGACTCCACTGGGGTACCTTTTTCGAAGGTAGTCTAGTCGGCTAGAAAAAGGGGTAAACTAGCACTGAATAGACGTATATTCAAAACCATTTTAATGAGTGTGACAAAGACAATATCACTCGGAAATATTTTCATATTTAAGGAGTCTGAAAAGGGCTTAACTATGGACTCTGTAAGGGATGTTCTTCTAGACCGATTTAAAGAGTGTGAAGAAACAAGGTCACTTGGTTATCTTTTCAATTTTAAGGAGTCTGAAAAGAGATTAACTATGGACTCCGTGGGGGTTCCTTTTTCATAAGTTTCGTCCCTCAGGCCCAAAAAAGGGTTAAAACTATACCTGATAATAATCTTCTAGAGAACCGAGGCTCCTAGAGTATACCTTTGTTCATACTTTTGACCATCCATACCAAAAAAAGGGGTAAACTGTTGTCGTACAAACTTGCCTTCAAATTTCAGTTTAGTGAGCGTGAAGGAAAACAAGATCGCTCAAAAATAATTTCATGTTTAGAGGGTCTGAAAAGGGCTTAAAAGAAGACCCGAAGGGGATTTTCCTCATGTATGAAACTGGTTCAGGTAGAGCCCACTACTAGGCTCAAACCAAGAGTCTCTTTGGTAGTCAACTTGGAAAGTCTCCCAAAAGGAGAGAAAACACAAACCATGGTGTAAGTTCTCCCACGGTATAGAAACCGTAGTCATGGCTTCAAGGATAGCCTCATCTGAAGACAATTAAAAATCCAAGAAATCACGCAAATGAGGGTCGACAGTCCCAAAGGGTGAAGTAAATTGATCATGTTCCATATGACGATGGGGGCTCTAGACAGGACTGGCAGAGTCTATCGACAAAGAATCACAAGCATGAGGGCTTGAGGATCTACAAACAATGAGATCAGACTCAGAAGGATACTCAAGGTCGCTTGGACCAAGAGGGGGAAGAAAGGGCTACCATGCCCCCATTGGTTAAACCAATGGATCAATTGTTGAGACCAAGTTTTGAAAAGGAAAACATGATTGCACAGGTTCCTGCTCAAAAGCAATCGAACACCGAGGATAAGACACCACATAATTAACCCGTGGCGGGGTAGAGTCTACACGAACACTAGGAACATGAAAAGGGGTAGTATGAAATAACGCCAAATTAGGATGGTGATTATCAGATTCCAGTTGGTCGATAGTGACAATGCTTCCATTACGAGGGAAATGCATCACCCATAAGAGCGTAGACACCACAACGTTCATAGCATATACATAATCATGCCTGAGAAGGATATTAAAATATAATGGGCCTTGCACCACTATAACATTTACAAGGACAATCTTCCCACCTAACAAAATAGGAAACTAAGGAAGAATCCCCAAATATTCACTAGGACGTATGTCAAAAGCCAACAGCTCATGCGAAGAAGACACAAGCTTGGGAGATCCCAAGACTTTCCAAGCCGAGGAGGATAAAATACTTGCAGAGGCTCCTTCATCTAAAATACATCGATAAATGTTTGTTGAATTAAATTCAACCCTTATTTGAAAACGTACAGAAGAAGGAAGATGAGGCTCAACAAGGTCATTCCAATCAAAGGAAACCATCCTAGGTCTTGGAGGGGGTGTGATTGAAGCGAGCAGAATGCCCCCTTGTTCTGAAAGTATGGAACTGGAAATGATAAAAACGTAGTCGGTATACACTTCACTCCCCAAGGGAAGCGTGGGATCAGCTGAATACTGCAATGACGTGACCACTTTGGTAGACTTGACACTCTCCAAGAGAAGAGTGGGATCAACCGAAGATTGCATCGACGTGACCACTTTCTCAACGAATGGCTGAAAAGGCTATGAGACTACATGGTCTAAAGGAACCTCGCCCCCCAAAAGAGGAGTGCGATCAACCAATGACTGCATCGGCATGACCACTTTATCAACCAATGGTTGAATAGGATGAGAGAATACATGGTCTAAAGGCACCTCACCCCCCAAAAGAGGAGTGGGATCAGCCAATGACTATGTTGACATGACCACTTTCTCAACCAATGGCTGAATAGGCTGAGAGGAAACCTCAGAAGACTAAGAATCAAAAGAGCTTGCAGACAGGGACCACAATATTTGTACCTTTGGAATGCTAGGGCACAAATGAGTAAGTTGATCTCCCTTGCAAAGATTACAAGGGAAATTAGGCTTACATCCTATCCGTCTAGGTTTCTCAATAGAATCAATGCCCCCAACATGACTAGCAGTGGTTGGTTTCACATCTCCAACATGAATTGCATAGGTTGGTGATGGGTCGTTAACATGACTCACAAAGGCTACAAACCTATTGCCAGTATGACTATCAGTGACTGGAATTTTTCCCCCAGCATGACTAGAAGAGGTTGGGTGTTGGTATTCAACATGACTTACAGAGGTTGGTGATTTCTTCTTCCTATTCTTCCTCTTTCTACTTCATTTAGACTTCCGGTTACTAGTAACTATACTTTCACCAGAGGAGGGAGAAGGAGGAGGAGAAGAAATTGTTGATGAAGGAACATCAAAAGGATGCCCATGACATAAAGTGATTAACTGAGAAGCATCAAGAGCATTTGGGACATTTGGAATGGTACCCAACCAAACTGGTAGTCCCACATTCAACCCAGGAATGTACAAAGTGGCCATCAAAGGGACGCCAACGTTTTCGGGAAAAGGAAAAGCACAAGAATCCTCTTGTGAAGGGGTTCCTTGGTTGGTATCATCTGGAACTTTATCCATGAAGAGCTTATGCACAGGTTCTCCCCTTGCAGGATCGGTCAAGTCCGTAAAAGTCTCACACACTGACTCCAAAGAACCGGTGTTATCAAAACAACGGCTATATAGAGGCGGTTCCACATTTCTAAGTGGAAGACTGAAAATTCCTCACGACCGACAGAGTGGGCGGTCTACCACCCTAGGTTAGAGACCCAAAGCAATGACTAACTAACTCACTATGGAAAACTAGGGATCACAGAGCACACACTAAAAAAACTCCTAAAGGAAAATCAAGAACACTAACTAGTAGGAAGAACAGTTACGATAGCCAACACTAGAGCAACGTACCGATGCAAGTGCAACTCGAAAATTCACCCTCTAGGTATAACCTGCAAAGCATGGCCCGATGTCTGCCCTAGGTACCACGGTATACCCCTGCAGTCACTTGTGTAAGTCCCTAAAATCAAAGGCAACTAGGTTGCCATCTCATGAAAAATTACCAGGCGGGTACAGTTGATAGTCGGGTGGACCACAATGAGCAGGGTATCAAGCCTAAAACCTATCGAGGGTATTGAAAGCAAGTGTTCTAGAAGACGACTGAGGACCTTGAATGGATTTGAGACCCATGAAGATCTATGGCAAATGTGATCAACGTAATCCCAATATAAGTCCTCTATATGCATTCCTCCGCTACGATTGGTCCGGCTTTGGAGGGGTTATCTCTGCTACCTTTCCGCATGCGACCTCGTGTTTAGCCCCTGTGTTAGAGGGGGCCCCTAGATAGTTTACACGTTACTAGACTTTATCACTCCCTAACTCACACTCCAATGTTTGATTTAACGGCCTTGAATATTTTCCTCTCCAACCTAATTCAAGGCCCTAACCCTAAACTAGTTGGTTGACCCTACAAACATAAAAAGTCTAGTTAATTTTACTCAAAAGGAGTATGGTAGTGAAACTGATGTTATTGAGACTCTTGTGAAAAATGATGAAACTTACATGAACACTGGAAAAGAATGATTATCTTTCTTATTTTATTTTGAAATGCTTTTAAGATGAGAAGAAAACAAAACACTATGCTAATTTCTTTTTCTTTTTCAAATAACAGTGCAAAGAAGATGCCAAGAAAGAAAGAGACCTAACAAACTAAGTTTTTTTTTTTATATTTTCTTCTAATCAAAGTAGAGGTAACAAAATATTCTAAAAGAAATTAATGAATATACGATTCATGGCCCCCCGCGGCCATGAGGGAGAATTTGTTTTCAAAATGCAATTCATTTTTCTTAAAATTTCAAGCTAAAAATAAGTTTAAAAAGCCAGGAAACACAATAAATCTTTTAAAAAAGACAAGAAAAATGATGTCAAACCTAGGCTTAAATACTGTAAGAACTGAGACCAGGGCTAGATCAAGAAAACCCCTAAGAAGTGTGACTTCTGACAGGGAAGAGGATGATTGTCTCTTCTAAGAAAATATTTCTCAACACATGCACGCTACTGACACTTCAGCAACCAGTGTATGTATGTGGGTTGTCCAAAGGCAGGGCATGTATGCATGCGTGCAGGCCCACTACAGGATGTGTACACCTCTGTAACTTCTCAAAAAAGTGAAAACCAATACTCAAGCACAGCCAAGGAGTACTGGTATGGAAGACCAGAATCCCTTAAAGACACAGAATCTTACAGAAACTCAAAAAAAATGAATAAACTAATTCAAAGCACCCAAAATAATATCCCCAAAGACCCTGGAGGCTTCCCCAGTGTGGTCACCAATTTTTCTATAGAGGGAAAACCCCTCTATGGAATACACCAAGGGTATAAAGTGCAGGTAGAGAAAACCGTCTAAATTCTCCTACTTTTTATCACTATCCCAACATTACCCCACAATCATAAATAAAATACAAGAGAGAGGGATCCGATAGGCCTACCTTAAACTCTTTGTTCGGTGTTGATCCCTTTTCACTTGGTTGTTTCCTGACTACAAATATCCTCCCAAGGCTGACCTGCATTCATCAAAAGACAAACAAGAAACTACAAGCATACATTCTACATATGGATTAGTGGGCTAGACATCATAAACAAGAAATGAAAACAAATCATCTAAGTTTAAGACGTCATTTGGCGGGACGAAAAAAGTACTTCCTTATATTAATCTCACAAAAAGTCACTTACAACATGAGACTGACACTGCTCCTCGAACTTGGTCTTGGGCTCCTCTTCACCATGCACCAACTGCTTCCATGTATTCTTCTCCTCTTCAATTCTCTCTTAGGGAAATGGTAAAGGGATTTGATATTGGGGAAAAGGGGGATTGATAAAATGGGCAGAGTTTCTTTTCTCTCGTGCTTCTTTCTTTTCTTTTTTTTTGCAATGGGGGCCTAACCCCTTCTTTTATAGGCCAAAAGAGATAGTAACGGTTGGGGTGACTGGCTATGGGCAGTCAAACGGTTAAGTAATGGCCAAGAAACCAGTATCCTATGCAATTTTCTACTTTTCATGATATTCTCTGAGTGTATGTGGGTTGTAGTGGGTCAGCAGGCATGTGTATGTGGGAAGTAGTGGTGGAGGGTGCATACACCTTCAAATCAATGGTTGTTTTTAAGAGCTTGTTCAGTGATGGCTTGGCAAAGATAGCAAGTTAGATGGCTCGATGCCAGGTATGCATGTCTGGTACAATTTAGGGTTATAACACTCTGTTCAATAGTCCCTCGGCTGTCCCACTTCCTTTTTAGGAATTCAACAACAAGTTGGATAGGAAGTCTCAGAGCCATGTAGCTACAGTTTGGCACCTTTGAGAATTAATTACTAGCAATTCTCTCACATGGAGAGAATTATCATGGACTTGAAAACCCACCTCTTCAATATCCTATGGGTCTGACAACCCACCTCTTTAATATCCTACGGGCCTGACAACCCGCTTCTTCAGTCCTCTCCAAAGATAACCAGGGTATAGGTACCATAACATGTATAATAACAATAGGGTACAGATAACAATTGAGTGAGTGAAAGAATGATGAAAGAATAATAGGAAATTGAACTAAGTCCAAACTATATGTATGCATGTTCCCAACTTGACACTTGTCATGTTGAGAACTACCTTGGTCCCACTTATCCCCATCCTTATAACTTAGGATAAAATAATTATCCATACTCTATACTTTAAGGAATATTATAATAATATTCCTTTGGGCTTAATCCCCCCTAGCTTAGCCCCTTATCCTTAACTTTTATCCTCATTTCCCTATCTAGTGGATTTTATCCCCTATACTATTTTACATGGTTGGTATGCAAGAATGATGTGTTTTCATTAATATTTGCATGTGATTCCATACTGCGAGGATGACTCACTCTCCATTTAACATCTGGCTCTCCAACCTAATAACTACACAGACACTATGGCCTTAAAATACATATACACAAAGGAATTTTGGCCCCAAAACCATGCACTTACACCATTTTACACAAACTGAGGATGGTGCACACCCTTCCTTTAGTGTGTAATCCTCACACACTCACACAGGTGCGCAATACATTATAAAATGTGTGCACATCTTTGGTATGAGATTCTTGTGGATTGACTCAATGCATGCAGAACCAAACCAAATACCTTGTACCATCATCTCATTGTATTATATGTATAATCACATTTTCATTTATATGTACAATTGGGGTTTGGCCTAGGGATGTTACATTACATATCACATATAATATTGATAAAATAAAATGATGATGAATGCGCAAATTGTCTCTCCACTAGATAATTTTTCCATCCAAAATATATTGAATATATAATCTGGAAAACAAAACCAACAAGAACATGGACAAGAGAGATCAAATCAAAATGACCCATACAAGATTATATTTCCAAGTTATGAATAGGTCTGACCTCTTTCTGGTGTTATTAGTTTAGATTATGGGAAGGTTGAAGAGTGTAAATCCAAATAGATTGATGAGTTACAACCCACAAGAATTCAAATCTTAAAAAATTATTACAACATGTCTAAGGTCAAAACAAATGTTGAAAAATTTAAATTTAGAATCTTAGAAGTTGTATTGACATTTTCCCCCAAGGTAATTACAACCCCCAATCCTTTGAATGATTTCAACATGATGAGGTAAGAAGACAATAATTATCCATGATAAAAAATAGATTAGTAAAAAATGTAACTAGAATGAGTGACTCAAAATCATCAATTCCGAAAAATGTTTCCCAAGAAACGAGCAGGTTTGAAATCCCTATGATTGATAGGACTAAGATTAAATCTTCAATCAACCATTATATTAGTAAATAAAGTGATTGATCTCAAGAAATTTTCTGTAAGAGATTCTGGCAAGAAAATTCATAGAATAGTGCTTTCCATAATGTCAAAATATGTTTCCAGACAGTCTGAAAAATATCTCTTGTTGTTGTGTATAAGAAGAAACTTGAATTAAGAAAGCTACAAGGCTAAAGAAGAAGCATCCTAAAAAGACTAAGTCAAAAGAGCATAAGATATGTGCAGTCAAAAGACAAAAATTAAAACTAAGGGTGCTAAAAGGAAATAACTCAAAAAGAAAAATTAGTTGAGCACACTATGCTAAAAAAAGTTTATACAGAAAATCATGTTGGATGAAACTAACCAAATAAAACAATCAATGGGTAAGAAACCATTTGGATAACTCCAAACCTAAAAATAATCGTCCAAAGAAATTGCAAGTGATTGGAGTGGTTTGAATTTCAGATGGGAAGAAACTAACACTCAAAATTTCAGTTCACTATGCATGGGACAAAAAGAAAAAAAAATCAATCAAGAAAAATATTCCAATTAGAGTCATGTTAATATGAATATTGAACAACTCCGAGTTCTCATTTTCACCACAAACAGAACTGAATATCATTTTTTATTTAAAATATTCTTCTCATAAGATGACACAATGCTTGTGAAAATATTTGACATGGTGATCATGGATAGAATCAAAGATCTGAAAATTACTCCAACACATAGAAAGTTTTGAGAATAAAATAAGACAAATTTTCCCCGCATTTAAATAATTTTGGGCTAAAACATCCATTAAAGGGACAAACATGAGCATGCAAGTCTTCCATTTCTTTCCATCCCTACCAAGAAATATATTTACTATTCAACCAAAAGTAATAAAAAAGAAAAGACAAATAGAAAACTAAATAATAAAAAAACAAAAAACCAAAACTAAACTATGCAAAGAAAAGAGATGGGCCTATTATATCATACTCCTATCCTACACTGCATTGGATGAAAAATTAATTATGTAAATTCATAATTTGAATGTATCCATCCATGTAATTCCAAGCCTGCAAACACATGTTCATCATAAAAAATTAGTAATAGAACCTGGAGTAGAAATAGACTAAAAGTAAGAAAAATTAAAACAAAAAAAACTTTATCCACCATATTAAAGATTCCATAGTGATAATTCATGGGAAAATTAATTGAATAAGATCCCTCCAACCATGCATAAATTCACTCATAAAATATACCATGACTTACATAGAATTAATGGAGGAAGTTTATGGGAAAGTAACATACCAAATGAGAACCATGTATGAAATTTGCATGAAGTGTACTCGGTGAGAAAATATATATGCTAATATACTTGATGATTCTTGAAGACAAGCCAAATAAATGAGGGCCTTAAATAACCATCGGTGTAGACCAAAGTGCCTCATTGTCTTGGCAATCCTCCCTGAGTTCATACTTCAAGAAACCATCAACTTGAAATAAAATATTGGGATTCAAATGATATGCATGGATTAGCATCCACCATGGTATACGACATATGTTCAAGACAATGGTGTAAGCCATTAACATTAACAATATCAACTAAAGGTTCACTTGAAAAATAAGACTCTCTATTAATAAAAAGGAAGATGAAACATAATAAGACATATTTGTACTAAGTTCATGGGAAGAAGCCTTATCCTCTCTATATTCCATATGCACATTACCACCATCAAGTACTTCAAAAGGGGTCATCCGTATCGATTTTATTTGAATAGGGTAATGGGTGTCTTCCTGCAAGGTCAAACCAATAAAGACATCAAGTAACAAAAAATAGTAAGTAGAGGAATTAAGAGAATGAAAATCCTCTCTTGAACAACAAATATTTCCAAAATATGCTTCTTTGAATGGTATTTCCTCCTCCTTAAATACATTGGTGTCAGATTGTGAATCTGTAGGCTCCACACTAGGAATGCTTTCACAATCAACACCTTCTTCCTCAACATTGTTTTCCACTTCTAAGTAAAAAGTGGATTATTGTGCTAAATTCATTATTTCTTGGATGTTTTTTTCTTCTCCTTGAGTGAAATGATCAATGTTGTTGTCTTTATCCTATATGATATGAGAATATGAAATATCTTTCAAAACATATTAGAAGAGAGGAGAAAATCATAAGAATATTTTGAACAAGAAGTTTCAATAACTAATCCAGAAACAATAGGAAAACATTCTCAATCTATCTAGGTTAAAATAGCAGAGATTATAACAACAAAAAAAATTATATTAGCATAAATTAATTCCACTTTATCCATGGGTGATGAAAATTTCATGCTATGAGTGCCTAGATTTTCTCCATTAATAGACTGATCAACATTTACATCTTTCTCCATAACTTCCCCCTCCCTTTTCTATGATGGAAAATATGATATAGGATAATCAGAACCTCACATAACCATCGATGTTACCTGAAGTGTCCCATTATTAGTAGAAAGACCCTCCTCCCGGGAAGTTACAAAAAAATATGAACTTGATTTTTCTACACGAGGTTTATTTTCCATCATAAGGAAGGAAGGGGGGAAAGGAATGGTGGGAGGATACATATGATTCTTTTGAAAAAGAATTATCTCTCTAATATATATCTCCTAGAGAAAATAAATATCTAGACATATTATGTTCAACCAAGTCATTAGTATTTTCAACATTCTCATGCAAATCCAAATCAACATGTAAAGTAATGTTAAGGAACAATTCATATTCTTCATCCTCCAATTGGTCTGTTTCATTATTAAGAGAAATTAAATGGAAAATAAAATCATTGACATAGATCCTACCATCCAAAAGAAATATATAGAAAATATTCATAAATGTAATTAGAAAGTCTTCAAGAGATTCATCTTTTTTCTTCCTAAGCTCTGATATTTCTGCATAGAATTCATCCTAATTATAATTCTCAAAAGCATGCCAAAATTGATGCATAAACTACTCCCATGTGTGAATACAGGTAGTCGAAAAAGTATCACACCACCTCTTGACCCGGCCTGCGAAAGTGAGAGTGAACAACCTGCAAATGATACTTTCATTAGTAATATTCTAAGAAAAAAATTCTGAAACCGAAAAGTATGTTCAGATGCAATTGCCTCTCCCTCAATCGAATTTAATTTGCAACAAGAAATGAAATTTTTTTCTAGGAGTTTCAAGAGGTACAATACCAAGAAAACATCTCCATAAATGGATATGGGAAGGAGCCATTAATAAATAACAATAAATTAATAAGAATGACTCCATGGACTCAACTTGTCATCCGACCCTCCTTCTAGTACCATTTCTATTGACGGGTACAAATTTCCTTCCAATAAGGTAAGGGATAATGCCTAATGGAATATCCTAATTAGGCCTACTGTTGTTTGGGATAACATTTCTGACTAGTATGTGGGCCTGATTTCCACTAAGAGTTAAAAGAATAAAAAGGGAAAATACAACGGACTTCTCCCCAAAGTATTATAAATAACTCTAAATCTAATCTAAAATAGAAACAAACTAATATAATATAACTACTTCTAACCTATTCTACAAGAGAAAAACTAATTAAATGAATACAGTATGAGATAAAATTATTGATAGCATAAATAGTTCATATCCATCGACAATGTGTTAAAACAATGAAATTGCATAACTAATTGTAACTAGTTGTATACAAGATCTATAATTTCATCATTGTATTCATCAGAAATTATAGTAGGATAAGCATTCCAAACAATAAGCATAGAAATAATTCATATGAAAAGAATCCAGAAAACTTAAATGAAAAACACATATGTAGAGTAATCCACGCAACTGACAACAACCATAATCTCAAAATTCCTTTTGCTCTTCATATATCTAGAAATGATAGTATTCTCAGTCTATACAATAAGAAAAAGTGCATCTTTACATTCAATGAGTTCTCTTTTATAAAATAAGAGAGACTCTTTAGTTCTTGTGACTCTTCATTTCGTTTCCCTTTATTTTGTCATTATAAATTTTGAATTATTCTTACATTTCATAAAATTATATGCAAGAGTTATAAATAGAAGTTGAAGAGACTCTTGAGTAGTCAATCTTGTTCCATATGCTATTCATGATTGTTATTTAGTAACATATCATTAACTTTGCTTGCTTTTATCTTCCTTTGTGTTTCAAATTTTCTTGGGTGTTTTTGGTGTCGATATGGTGAAAATAATCCTTCCATCTTATTATTTTCTTCTTCATCTTTCCAACATGCTCTTGTAGGTCTGATTTTGACTCCTATAGCTCAAGATATGACTGTCTGAATTGCACAACTCAATTTTTTATTAAATTCAAGTCTATTATGTTATTTATATTTTCTGGGATTTTTTTCCCACAATTTCTCAATACTATATGTACCATCATATTCTTATCTTTTTTATCTTTTCAACGAGCTATCCTAGGCTTGATTTGGTCTTTGGGAGCTCAAGATATGTCCGTTTGAACATTGCATAGTATATTTCCAATGAAATTCGTGATCTTTTGTTCTTTTTGTTTTCTGGGATTTCATGTCACCAATATGGCTTGGATTTCTACCCCAATTCATTCTCCTACTTGATACCTTTCCAATGAGGTATCGTAGACATGATTTGGACTCTTGTATATTCAGATATAGTTTCTTGAAGTTTGACGTTCAACAACCCTTCATCTCCCCATGGGGGAATCTGAACCATTGATCTTCAACCCTAAAACATTATCCGCATGCATCAATTAATTTTAGCGTGAGTGGTTTATATGGTTTTTTTCCCCCTTACTTAGTCTGTGTGTAGAAATAGAAGAGGCATAGGAAATAGGGCCCGCATAGAAATTTTGGCCAATAATCACAGTAAAAATAGGAAAATAATAAAATGAAATAAATAAAATAAAATGAGTATTAAATCATAATACATAAAATCACAGTCCAATCCCCCAAAAACATTAAAACAATCAAATCCCTTATCATTCTTCAAACTTCAGAGAGATGTGAGGTGAGGTAAAACCCCGACATGAAAACCTCGATAGGAGAAAACATTAAAATATTACCTAGACCTTGAAAAATATTAAAATAATGTCTAAGGTGCTTGGGCTTCAGAAGAAACAAAAGAGTTTTGCCAAGGTAAAATTATGATGGTAAGTCTTCCAAGAGGGTAAATATCGATGGTCAAATCCTGATGGTCGAGATGGCTCATTAAATATGTGAGAGGGAAAACCTAATGGTGTTGTTTCCGATGAGGTGATCCCGATGGGTGAGCTTCGAAGAGGTAAAATCTAAGAGGATAAATCCCTAAGAGGTGAAAACAATTAAATAGTTCCCAAAAATATAATTAAATAATAGTAAGTTTCAGGATGTTTGGTTTTTAGGATGTAGTAAGAATGCACCCATGTAAATTCCTCGAAGTAAACCCTCAGATAGTGAATATTTTTATGTCTCAAGACTAACGAGTTTGATTCTGATGGGAAGTCATGATGGACCTAAGTACTAAATATTAAAACAATAATGTCATTTTCGAGAGGGAGGTCTTAGAGAAGGACGAAGATTTGTCTTAACGGTAATTCCCAATGGTAATTTGTTGGATAGTTGGTTTGACAGTTGGTTGTCATTGATGTCAACCCTTAGAGAGTGATGTTGGAGATTGATGTCAACCCTTAGAGATTTATTTCAACCCATGGAGAAGTCCATAATCCCCAGATATGTGGACAAGATCATTGGACAATTGGTTATCATTTGTATGATCAAGATTGATGGTGAGTTAGTTGGGTGCATTTGATGTAGTCTATATGTTTCTCTAGAGGTGTGGTTTATGCACCTGAAGTTGAATGAGTATTATGGATATAAGGGACAATATAAATGCAGACATGATCATCATATATGGATATTACGTGTCGTGTTGTTTATGATTATATGTGGAATGCCATGTGGTTCCTCACGGTTACGGAGATATGGCCTTGTAAAGTTGGAAGCCCCGAAGAGTATTCAAGAAGCTCCTAGTTGATTACAAATCTTTAATGAAAGGGTAAATTGGTTGTAACAAAAAAGTTCAAGAATCCCTAGATTTAAGAAAAGAGGTCCTAAATTTAAGGAAAGTGGTCCCAAAGTTAAGGAAAGAGGATACTTAGAAAAAGTAAAAATACACCTGAAGAAGTCTCTCATAAGGACATTACAAATACACACAAGTGTAGAAATTTAATGACACAATTAGCATGCACAAATTATTTCATACACTTAGAATCCTAGAGATAATTGTCATCTATGAAATCTGAAATGTATACATACATATTCAAAAACTATTATGAGCAGAAATACACATTTCCAAGAACTTTTGCATCAGAATAAACACAATGAACAACAATTACACATCCATGTACTACTCATAAATTTAGGCAACCATCCAGGGAAAACCCAGTGTGTGGAAACCCAAAGAGAGAGAAATATATTATTAGCTCCAGGAAGGTATATGAGGAGCAAGTTACAATTTCCAGCAAGCAAATACCTCTTACAACACCCAATAGTCCCACAATAATCTCCCTAGAAACTCATGCCAAATTCATACTGTTGTACGACCTTACTTTACTGGAAAAAACCTCAAACAACGTGCCAAATAATAGTTGTAGGATATGCTCCTATATGACCCTACTACAACAAGAAACACTCCAAATAGCCTTAATTTTCATGGCCACAAGCTGTCTCAAACATTATTCCCTATTCCTTGTTGTACGGATTGTACGAATCCATACAGTTCGACCTCCTCACAACAATAAATATCATCCACTTATAAACATAAAATTTCCTTGGGAAATGTACCCAATATCCTTTGGGAAATGGACCCAGCTTGCTACCCTTTCCTCTCCTTCTCAAAGCTCTCTCAAAATTCTCTCAATCTCCTCTTCTCATTTTGTCTTGCACACTACCCAATGCATTCTCTTTATAATATGAAAATGACCTTTTACCTTCCAAGTGTCTTTTCACCTTCCCCATCCCTAAATCCAAAGGCCAAGATCTA
>JASDQU010437216.1:56962-80239 GCA_032191745.1 Picea mariana | reverse complement strand
AACAATGGAGTCAACAAGAACCTTCACAAAAGCACAGATGAAGAAAAATATTGGGAAGCTGCAAAAACAAAACCAGGAACTCAAACAAGAAGTGAAGGAATACCAACTATTGGACATGTATATCAAAAAGGAAAACGAGCAACTGAAGGAAACCAACCAGCAACTTCAAGATGACCATGAAGAGACTTCTAATAAGCTCAAGAAGGGACTAAGACTCTTACAATACATTAGGGTCATAAAAAGGGAGTTGAAAGCAGAGGCCTCAACCATCAACATCATTGATCCACAGAAGTAAAGAATGGAGTCTCAAATTTTGAAAAATTTTGGGTTTGTTTCAGTTGCATGAGGACATGCAATGGTTTTGGCATGGGGGAATGTTGAGCCTCTAAATTGACATCCTCACTACCCTATTATACTCCTCATCTATACCTTTTTGGCTTACCTAAGCTTGGATAAATGACAAAGAACACTACCATTAGCCATTGATGAGGTCATAAGGTAAAGTATAATCAATTCATGCATTTTTGTGGTTTATTGAGCTAGGAGACTAAATGTTTCATGTACTAATGTTTTAATTTTCCATGTATAACCTTTGACCTCTAGATGAGCCCAACCTTTCTGTACCAACTCATCCATCCGGTACTTATGCGCTAGATTGCCACTGTTCGAATCCGGTACCAAGCACACCTTCCATTCAGATTCGGTATTGAATCTCACCCGTCCTGATCCGGTACCAATGGCCACAGACTCTCGCGATCCGGTACCAACTTCTTGTGCACTGTTCGGATCCGGTACCATTTTCCGAATATCACCAGTCACGATTCGGTACCAATATAGGAAGCATAATATACCAAGTTTAACTCCAGATCGTACTAAAGATAATTTTTGGATGTTTGCTAAATCATTAAAGCTCTAGCAAGGTTATGATAAGATTGTTTTCTTATTGCTTTATCCTCATACACTTTGTGTCATGAGGATGAAGCTTAAAATATGTAACCGAATATATAAATTTGACAATTGACTGATTTGCTAAAGATTTCACCTCCTTGTGTTTCACAACTAAGATTGTTTAAATAGTCATGGCAAGGATGGTGGAAGTAGTAGAGAGTTAGTATAATCCAGCATGTGAAACAACGTTACATATTGTAGAACACATTCTGAGTTGAATTTTAATAGAAGGATGTCATTTATTTCTAGGTCTTGATCATTTATGAATGAATGTGAGTTGAGTTGTTAGCATAGTTTAATTCTATGTTTGAAATTTAAGTAAGAGGAATGCGTGGATTGAAAGAAAGCTTACTGTAGACTCCAGTCGCTAACCTATTGAAGCAGCAAGGGCCCATAGCCCAACAAAGGTTAGCATCCTTATAGGTTAGTGTTAGTAGTTGATCTCAACAGTATAGATGTTAGATTAGTTGAATCTTAATTCTTTCAGATGATAGTAGTATAGTTTAGACTAAGATTTCGATTATACGATTGTTTGGAGATCTTTACTTACCTTGTTTTGCATATGTTTTGTTTCTATTTTTATGAATTTGATTTTGTTTCATGGACATAAATGTTGGCAGCAGTAGTCAGACATATTTGAAGGAGAACTAGTGAAGTTTACAACAACACACTGTGAACCACAACATACTCAGTATAATGACTATTGAACTACCCATGCTATGTCTTGATGATTGATGTGTGATTTCCCTTTTAGAAGTGTGATTGCATAGTTAATTTTCTGGGTCAGATAGCAGAGTTGATCTGTCAAAGAACTCCATCTCATATTTGCATGTGCCATAATGGAGTAGATAGCCCCTCTGTGAAAGGAAACCAAAGTGTGTTTTGATTTGCTAGTTTGTTTTGTTTCCAGCATGCATACTCTAGAATAGTTCTATACTCATGACATTAGAATTACCTTTCTTACTGGTTTCTTGCAACTCTGTTGATTACTAATCCCGGATTGATAATTAATGAGTGCATTATACTAAACATATAAGTAGCACACCAAGTTGTAAAAGAAAAATAAAGAAGGTCGACCTCTCTAATTTGATATCGAATTTTGTAAAAGTGGAAAAATTAGGGTTGGATGACCTCATATAAATAAAGGTCATTCCACTCTCATTTTATCATCATGGTTTTGAGAATTACATACTCTTTTGGTTGAAAGTTTTTCCCTACTTGGGAAATTCACTCTATCTCTCTCTTGGTGTTTTGTGGATGATTTTCTTGTCTATTGGAGGAAAAGGCTAGGTGTTGTCTCTTGGATACTTGTTTCTTGGTAATGTGATGGAATATTCTTGATAAAGAATGGTTTTCATGCTATCTCTTGAAATTGGTAAGGACTTTCTGCATAATTGTATTGTTTCTTCTTATTTCAAGGTTAATTTGTCTAAATCCTTGGATGAGTATAAGGGCATACACCCTCCATCAAGATATATCTTGTTGTCATTGAAAATGATACTTTGCAAAGGTTGCTACAAGGAGTAAAAGGGATTACACCTATGTAGATTTACCTTGCTAAGGATTCTTTTCAATAGGGAGTAAAAAGGCTTACACCCTTGTAGATTTACCTTGCTAAGGATTGTTTTCTATTGGTTGGAGAAATATCTATTTTCGACACACTAGTTCACTGGGAGTAACAATAGTTTAGTTGGAGTTAACTGACTAGTTCTATTTTAGACTTTCTAATCTTAGACCATCACTATTATGCATGCATTCCTAATTACATGATGTCATTTCCTATATGAGTGAATATCACTCACTCATTGATTAGATCATAATATACATTGATTCTCATTCTTCATTGTGTATCTCTCTCCCTTTTCTTGATAATATTTGTTTGTCTATGCTTTAGCTAGGTCTCCTGTGTAAGTTTCCATGAAACACTGACATGGTGTTAGAGCCGAACTTCTTGGAGAAACCCAGACAAGACAGAGAAGAGTGAAAGTGTCCTTGAGTAAACCTATTTTTCACAATCGTCATGGCCTATCCCTATTGTAAGGTGTGACGATTGGAATCCTCATGGCCTATCCCTATCGAAGGGTGTGACAATCGCTCTCAGACTTCGTCGCAACCTATACACAGCCAGGGTGCGACGTCGTCACACTGTTTTATTCATCTAGGGTGTGACGATGCAATAACCCTCCAAAAATTGGTTTTCTACAGTAAAATTGCGATATCGAGAAATTCGCGACCTGGGTCAGGCTAAAAGTTTTACCAGAGATTTATAACATAGGGGTGATCATGCTCACCAAAAATATCCAAAACCCACATCATATTTTAGGAAATATAGCGGTTTTATGATATCTGTAGTTGCCATAGAATCGCCTGTCATATCTCATAATCCACGATCTGGGTTTTTAGGATCTTTTCAGAATCAATAGCAGGGATGGAGGAGATGAAACTTCTTCAATCAAGTATGGTGATAATACTCACACTGTACACCTATTTTTAATGGAATCCGAAGGCCTCATTCCAACTCAAAATAAAATGACTGTATAATTTGATGATGGCGACAGAAACATAACCTACATCAGTGATCAAGAAGACCAGATGGGAAAACTGTAAGGATGAGGCCACATGATTACTTATTGAGTTAATATCCACTAATATATGGTTTCATGTTGCCACATGCAAGACTCCAAATGAGATTTGTACCACCTTGGAAAGAATCTTTGGAAAGCAGGATGAGATGCAAGGTCATATGCTTGAGGTAGAGCTGAATAACTTAGACCCTAAAAGTTTTGATAATATACATGATTTTTTTACTAAATTTAAATATTTTATTTTGAGCTTGGGTGAATGTGGTATTGACAAGTCTACACAAGAGAAACAACTTATTCTAACAATGTTGGCCAAGCCAAGACCAGAATATGCTGTATATGTCTCCAATATCCATTCTGGTAGAGGTCCTTCTGGAGAAAATTGGAAAATGCCTACGATGGCTCAGTTCATTGAGTCTATCACACAAGAGAAGACAAATATCATACATATGGGCCTCATCAAGAATCCAAAATCACATGCACTCACCATGCATGATGGAAAAGTATCATCCAAACATAACGAGAAGGAGAAATAGAACGAGAAGGAGGGATATTCCAAATCCTTTAATGATTCTTCAGGTTCCAAAGACTCTTCATATTCCAAGAAGAAGAAGAATGGAAAGCAATGCAGTTACTGCAATAAACCTAATCATGAAGAATCCACATGCATGAAGAAATAGATCGATCTTATGGCACACACACTTCAGCAGAACAACCTTGGAAACTTCATTCCAGAGGGAGTCAAGAAGCAGAAGGAAGAAGATGTTGCTCCTAAGAAAGTTAATCATCATGCTCTTGTTGCAATTAATTCCTCATCTAATTCATGGATTATAGATTCTGGTGCATCCCATCATATGGCATCAAAAGAGGAATTTTTCTCTTCTTTGAGTCCATGTTCAAGACCCCCTATTCTCATGGGAGATGATACTCCAGTAGCAGTAGCAGAAGAAGGGAGAGTGGAACTCCACAATGGCATTTTTGAGAATGTTCTACATGTTCCAAAGCTTTCTATGAATCTACTCTCAGTTTATCAGATCACTCAGAAAGGTAAAAAGGTTGAATTTACATTAGATTTAGTTTCAATAATTGACATGCATGACAATTCCATCATTGCAATTGGTGAGGTGGATCACAAGTCAAGGTTGTATAAATTCACTAAGTTTTCTGACGATGACTCTTCTATTCTACTTACACATAAGGAGAGTACTTTGCATGCACCTCCAGTGAAACATACATATACTCTTGTGCTTCCATTAGTTTCATACATCATAGATGATTCCATACACTCAGATTTTGTACATGGAAATAAGCAGGTAGTACATCCAGATAAGAAGCCAACGCTAAAGCTTCAACAGATGCCCAAGAAGGCACAGACCACACTTCAGGCAACAAGAAACCTTGCAGCGAATCCATTGGATTTAAGGCGGACTCAATCTCATCATGAGGAGCCTTCTCATGTACTTTAAACTTCAGAACCTGCGATGCCCATGCATTGTTATATAGTTCAATCTACCAAACCGCAAACCTACAATAAGGCTATGGGAAATCCATTATGGAAATAAGGCACGTAGGAGGAGCATGCCTCTCTCCTAGAGAATCAAACTTGGCATTTGGTTCCACTTCCACCATAAAGGAATATTTTCAGGTGCAGATGGATCCAGAGGATCAAGAGATATAAGGCCCACCAGGTTGCCAAAGGAATTCATCAGATCCATAAATATTTCTACATCTTCACAAAGACTTTAAGTGAGCATAAGTTTCAGACTTTACAGCATCGTCTTGTAGTGAAGAACACAATTTCCTAGCAGCTGCCATTTTATTCTTTTGATACATTGTCTTTTGAGGGGGGATTTATTCCCATGTGGTTTTCCCTCTTTCCTTATTTTTATTTAGTGTTCATTAGTTGCATTGTACATGAGTACCTAAAATGGCCTAGTAGTCGGGACTCATTTTTTACTCCATAGTGATGTTCAGAGGGGTGTGTTCGAGAAATTTCTATTTTCGGCACACTAGTTCACTGGGAGTAACAGTAGTTCAGTGGGAATTACTTGACTAGTTCTATTTTAGACTTTCTAATCTTACACCATCACTGTTATGCATGCATTCCTAATTATAGGATGCCATTGCATATATGAGTGAAGATCACTCACTCATTGATTAGATCATAATATACATTGATTCTCATTCTGCATTGTGTATCTCTCTTCCTTTTCTTGATAAGCTTTGTTTGTGTATGCTTTATCTAGGTATCCTGTGTAGGTTTCCATGAAACACTGACATCTACAAGGAGTAAAAGGGATTACACCCTTGTAGATTTACCTTGCTAAGGATTGTTTTCTCTAGGGAGTAAAAAGGCTTACACCCTTGTAGATTTACCTTGCTAAGGATTATTTTCTATAAGGAGTAAAAAGGATTACACCCCTAGAGAACCAAATAACCCTATATCATTTACAAGAGACTCCATAACACCAATAGATAAGGAACTAATCTACATGCATTGGAGATTGAATATTCATGCATTGGTATACGCGATTTCTTGAGATATTGTAGTTGTTCAAGTTGGATTTAATTCTACATGTTATAAGCTTTCTTGTGCCCTAGGGGCATATTGATTGGCCAAGTGATCTCATTTGTGTTATATATTTAATTCTATAGCCAATATGGATGCAACAAAATCATCTTCTTTTCATTCTTTATTCACTATTCTACCGCTAAAAGTCACTTGCAAGCTTCCATAATTAATCTACTAGTTATTAGCTACCTTTTGGGTGGATTGTTTGCTGATTTTGGTAGCTAGAATTCGCTAGTGTAGAAGTTGTTCGCTACATCCATAAATCTGTTACAAAACTTTCTTATAATGCTAAATAACATCCCTCTAATTGCTATCAAATTCTTACTTTTCATTGGAAATTCATCCACTTATTGCTAGATCTGTTTCCAATATCTTGGACTAGATTTTGATGGTTAAATTTGAAGATTTTAGTATCATTTGTTACCAATATATATATTTCCATAGTGCTGCAATTTGGGACAACACTATTACTTGCTTCATCCCCATTGACTTGAGGCTTCTATTATCATCTATTGTCTTATTCCGGGAAGGTTTAACATTGTTTTGCAGGTACATCATCTTTTTAAACAAATTACCTCATCATGAGACTCTTTCTCAATCCTCCATCCCATATTTGAACTTGACCTATAAGGGCATCTTTAATCTCCTTTCATTTTCCATCTCAATCCCCCTAGGGTCACCTGAGATTCCATCCTTGTGGTGATTTTATCATCACTAAAGTGAGGGGAGTGTTTATCTAGCGTGACAATGGGTAAATACTCCCATAGTTGTCACACATTTTTGGTTTGGGTTGGGCTTTTACCAAGCTACAATCTGTGTGATAACAATGACCTTGGTGCTTGCATCTCCCTTGGGGGTATTTTGTTTTTCATCATAGCGAAGACATGTCTTGATGAATGTTGACCTTTTAAAATTGATAATATTATCTAATATTTCAGTACTCTTTCCAAAATTCAATCTTTTATTCAACTAATCAATTGTTTTCTCTAGTTCCTTTCTGAAGGAAACTATTTCAACTTCTAGCTTCTTGCAATTTTATTCCTTTTCTTTCTGTTGGCTTCTCACCAATTCTTCTATCTTTCATTCCTCTTCTAGTTGATCCTTTAGGATGATAAAAATATTCTTTGTTTCTTCGATATCATGGTCTTCCTCTTCATATTTCTACAATTTCTCTTTTTTTTTCTTTCTATTCTTTTCCCCGAGTCTACCTATTTCTTCTAAGGCACTAATGATTTCTACTTCAATATTCACTTCCCCGTTAATGTATTCTTCTTCTTCCGATTTTTCTCCATTATTGTCTTGATTTTATTTATCACTAGACTTTGTATCCATGGCTATGAAGAGTTATTCTTCTTTGTCAATATGAGAAACATATCCATCAATTTCTTCAGACAAGCTATTGTCCTCTATAGAGTAAAACATCTTCTTCTTAGTATATTTTCCTCTTTTGTGTCTATAATGTTTTCTTCTATTGTTATGTTTTTTTTAAATATTATTCTCCTCATCATCAATGTATTCCCTTTTTTCATATGGAAATTTAACATCAAAATGCCCTACTCTACCACAATTAAAACATATGAAGGGTAGCTTACCTTTGTGTTTGCCAAATCGTCTTTTTAGATTTATCACAAATTATGCTTCTTCTATATTTGATTCATGGCTGGAAAAAACAAAAAAATTGTGTCCTTTTGTCTTCTTTGGTGTTTTGAAAGCTTCTTCCTTCTATGCTAGATTTTCTTTTTCTGTCCTCATCTCATATGCAGTGAGAATCCCATGTAGCTCATCCATCGTTATTTTCTCTAGATCCTTTGTTTCTTCAATGGAAGAGACCTTGGAATAAAATATCAAGGGAGAGATCTCATCACCTTTTTCACAATCATTGGCCCTTAAAACTTCTCACAAAGTCCTCTGATGGTGTTGACAATTTCATCCACTTGAAGGAAATAGGCTGCAACATTTTTTTCATATTTCATTTTCAAACTCTCGAACCGTCTTCTATGAATTTGGAGCTTTTACTTCTTCACCTCATCATCACCTTCATAGATGTTTTGAATTTTTTCCTAAGTTTCCTTTGTCGATCCACAATGCATCACCTTGACAAACTTGGATTCTGATATACCACACAAGATGGCATTCATTGATTTTTCATTATGTTCACTAGGCTTCTTCCTAGCGACATTTGTTGGTGGAGTTTTTGGGGTTGTATAACCATTCACTACTAATTTCAAAATATCAAATCCAAGAGCCATAAGATAAATCCACATCCTTATACTCCAGAATACATAGTTTGTTCTGTCAAACAATGGACCCTTTTTTGTGGAGAAACCTTCTTGACTAGCCATGTGTGCTCTTGAGATCTACCTTCCATCGATTAGACTGTTTTTGAAGGAACTTGCTTTGATACCAATTGTTGAAATTATGATTATATTGAGAGGGGGGATGAATCAATATACAATAATTTTTACTTTATGTAACCATTCATTAACTAAGAAACAATAATCACATATAAACTCAAATCACAATGCACATAGTTTAACATGGAAACCCAATCAGGAGAAAACCATAAAACATGTCTTTATAAATATATGTAGGCACCAATCTCCTAAAGTAATCACCAAATAAACATCACCTGTATGAACCAACCTATAGTTTCAATATTTGTAAAAACCAACCTTCTAGATATACCAATCCCCTCACGTGGGCACCAACTCAACAAGATATGTGTAGACAACAATTCAAGATATTCATACACAAAGTACTTTTAACTTCACCTACATGCTTCATACTTTAGACTTAGCTTCAAACCCTAGTCACATTTAGCCTTCATTCCCTATCGAGCCTCATAACATCATTCCTAGAATAATTTCCCAGACTACAACATCACAACCTTAAAATAACGCACTATGCAACATCACAGAACTTCAGTTCTTCATAACGTATTTTAAGAATAAGAAAACCCCAAGAAAACTCGCCAGACTTCTCTTGCACAACTTTAGATCCCCAAAAGACACCCACCTCCTTTAGTGAACCTCATATAACTTCTGCACACCTAAAAATTGATATCTTGCTTGGATACTCTTCAATGCATGCATATATCTTGTATTTATAATATTTATGTCCTCACTTTCAGGGCCGACCTGTAAAGACTGATTAAGTTGACCTAAATTTTCTGGTTGGGTTATCGGATGGAAAAATTCATATCTCCTCATTCCTATGGAGTTAGAGGGAATTCCATATACCATTGGAAAGGTATAGGAATAATCTATACAACCATATAAATTGTTCTCCCATTTGAGATAGGTATAAAAGATAAACCTTCCTTCAAATACAGGGCATCCAAACTGAGTATAAGAAATCCAAAAACAATGTTTCCAACAATCTCCATCTTGCAATATTTGTCTTGGACATATGTAGTCTCCCCCCATCTTTGACATCAATGATAACAATATTTCCAACACTACCTTCAAGAAGACTATACCTATTTGATAATTTATGGTGTAATGTGAGCTCCTCATATTTTCCCAAATTTGTCCTAAATAGATTGATCCTGAGTGAGATTTCCTATTAGAATATTTTGCAAGGGTTCAATGCCTCATTGGATAAATATACTAGGAAGAGAAATTTCATCCCATATAATATATGCTTTGGACATTATGGGTTAGTGAACACAAATAAAACAAGACAAAAAGATAATACAATGCTTGGATACAAATTCCCTTAGGGCTAGTTTAGAAGACATGAACCCTTTGGCCTAGTCACAAAGCATAGTGAGATGGTCTCTATTACTTGGAATTATACTCATGAATAGTGGGACAATGATATTATGTATGAAAATGATGTAAACTAGAATGGATTTACACTCAGGAAAAAATCTAAACATTTTGTTTCTTTTCATAGTTTATCATCCGGTGAACAAATTGAAAAAAACAAGCAACAACTAGCTAAGTCTAAGAGGATGATTAAGTAAGACGAGGAGGAGAAAATAAAAGATAAATAGTCTATATTGAGGGAGGAAGTGGAGCTTAGCAGAAAAGATGAGAAATAAGAAATCAAAAGAAGATAGGAGGAAGTAGAACTTAACAACAACATTAAAGAGGAGGAAAAGAGGAAAATAGGAAAAGACGAAAAAGAGAAGAGAAATAAAGGTTAAAAGAAGAGGAATAGAGAATGATAGATGAAGTCGTAGAAAAATTTAAAAGAGAGTTAGAACAAATGCAACAATATGAAGTAGTAAAAAAATGAAAAAAGAGGAAGAACAAAGATCGAGAGAAGAAATTGAGAAACAAGAAAAAGAAAAAATGGAAGCAAATGAGAAAACAAGATTGGAAGAAGAAGAAAAGAATAAAGTAGAGCAAGACAAACTTCAAGAAGAATATCTAGATCAAAATAGAGATCAATGATATCCTATTAATGATTAAAGGGATACATAGGATTAGCATCCAACCAACAAAACAAATAAACAATCAACATAACAAACCCAACAACATGTAGCACCTCTTCGAAGAAGTTTCATAGACTTGACCATGGAAGATGTAGTCATTCCTAAGTCAGGTATATATAAAGGTAAGGTGGTAGCCATTGAATAAGTAATAGACCCAAGCATATTATATATACATATATTTTTTTTATCATGGGTGATCAAAAAATTCCTAATCCACTTGAGTATGTAGCTGACCTCAAAATGATTGCATAGAACATTAGAAATCAAACCATTGTAAAATAGACTCAGAAGAGACGAGACCTAAATACTACAATATTGAGTACAAAATAATATAAATTCATCGATATGAAAAGAGCCAGTTTAAGTGATATTTTATCTTCTAGATTATCCATTTCATATGCTACCATAGACAAGGCTAGATTAGAGGCAACAAATATCCAAAATTTGGAAAATAAAATATCCTAGTTGGAGAATAAAGTGAAGTATTGTAAGGCATCACAAGGATTGATATAAAACTTTTTGGAAGAAGTGCTAGAAGAAGACAAGGCCAATACCGAAATTAAGAAAGATTTCATCTCCAAATTATTCAAGTTGAAAGAGTTAAGTGTAAAATTGTCTATCCTTTACAAGGAGAATTTGATATGGAAAGAATAATAAGGGAAATATAAAGACCAGTTGACCAGTTGAACTTTATCAAACAAATTCATAAAAATAGGGGACACAAAGAACATAATAACGAACTACTAAATAACACTGAATTATATGAATTGGAATAGAAAACCAACTATTGGGGAAATGTAGCCCATGAGTCTCAGAAATGGATAGAACAAGAATGGTTAGCATACATAAAGATATGGGACCTCATTGAAGATACTATCTTACAATCCAAGCTACCAAATTTTGGTCCTCTAGAGGGGTTTCTTCCAACTAATCAAGTTTGAAATAAGTTGGAGGAAGACATATATAATCTTCAATAAGAAGTCAGGAATATATCAACATTAGAGAAAAAAAATATTCAAAAGTTCCTCAATAGTGAAGCTCAGAAATAAACACAATTAAAATGCATTTTTTCAAAAATAGAAAAGTATATTAAAATATTCACTAGGGAAATTCCTATCTTAAGAGTGCCCAAAATGAAACATGTTTTTCCTCATACTAGTTTATGTAATGAATTGTTTTTTAAATGGGAAAAAATTGTTTAGGAAGTTGTTAAGAACTTAACTCTGAGTCCACCTGGGGGTTAAGTCATAAAAGTAGTTTGTATAACCAATTTCATAGTGTATAAATTTGAGAATGAAAAGAACCATATGAACTTTGTGTCTCTACATACATGGTGGATGCAAATTGTAAGTACATTATTTATATGACCATCATCAATTCAGAAGCCATTTCTATGGCCAAAGACATTTTTGCAAAATGGGTATTGTTGTGTGATTTAACTTGTGGATTATTCTGTTGTTAATTAGTGACTCATGATGTTTAGTAATAATATCTTATCATGTGCTCAAGTTATTTTGATTCAGAACTGGAATCATTTCTTGTTAAATCCTTTTAGAAAATATTTAACGTACTTTTCTATTTAGATTTAAATATTTATTTCTACCTATTAATATATGTTTTAAACAGGTTGTTGTTTACTTCATAATTTTCTATAGAATTAACTATATATATTATTAAGAATTGTTTTTTTTTAATAATTGTTCTTTCAGTATTAATTATAACTTCCTTGAAATGTTAAAAATTTTCAGGAAGTTTTTCTATAAGATTAATCTTTGGACAAAATGAATTACAATAAAATTTTCATTTTCACTTTTTGAGAGTTAACTCTCAAAAACAATTTCTTTGTTATCTCATTTAATATTATATTTACCTCTTTGATTTACTACTTCACAACAAAATCCATGTTAAAAACATAAATATAAAGGAAAATTGAACATTGTAAATATCATTGAAAGAAAGTTGGGCCATTAACCTAGAGGGTTATTCCATTTAAACAAGGAAAATTCTAATTGAGCCTTTTCATTAGGTTTAATTCTTACTATTGAGTTTTGGGAATCCATCCCCCTCAATAAGATTGGTGCTATAAGGAGGGTCATATTGTATGGAAAGTGATACTAATAGCCCACACTCAGAATGTGATTTTCTAAATCCTAAAACTTCTTTTGAAAATACTACACCTCAATACTTTGAAAACTCTAGATGAGATACTAAAAATTATATACCTTATGTAGTATCTAACAAGGAACTAAATTCATTTTGATGTATAACTCGGGCATATGCTAGACAAATTGGTGATTTTCCTGTGTCTCCCTTGCTTCCTTAAAGAAGGAATAGTACGAAGGGAATTACGCATAATAGAGATAAAACTTTGGTGCACACTATATAGGAATTAGTTGAGTTATATTTACATGAAATATTGCAACCTCTCAACCTAGTTCCTACTACTCCAAACCTTGCAACTTCTCCACTTGCAACTAAATAATCAAAGATACAATTAGAATCAATTAGAAGTTGAACATTGAGATATAAGTTCTATTTTCTCAAGAATGGTGAACAACCAAAATTTGAACCAACGTTGGTTGGCCTGGGATACTTTGGAATTGTCCAGGAAAATGCATAATTTTCCTAAACACCTATAATGCTTACGACCTAAATATGATCCTAATCTATGTAGTCCTCTAGAATATCACATCGATAAATTCATTTTGGATATAAGGTTAATGAATGTGCAACATGAGAATGTGGTGTGCGAAATATTCCCTTATAATTTTGAGAAAAGGCCTCCATTGGTTACTTCAACCTACTAGTTGGGTCAATCACTAGATGGGGTGATTTACAAAAGGCATTCTTAGATCATTTAGGGGAAGAAACCACCATATGTTCAATAATGATATAACTCTTCTCTTTAGTCATGGGTCACAAAGAGAGAGTGAAGGGATTTAACCAAAGGTTTACCACATTTATAAATAAGTTTAGAGAAGAAAAAACACCCGCGCAAGAAATTCAAATTAAAGTTCATGTTTCCAACACCTATTTCTATGTTCATTAAGAAAGTAGGGGAAAATACCTTATCATTACACTTTGAGAAGATAAAAAATATAGAATTTGAAATTATGGGTTGTAAAGAAAGTCAGACAACATTTGTAAAGAGGTAAGTTTGTTCAACCTAAGAAAAATTCCATCCTACCTAGACCATAACTGAAAGCAACTACGAAGGGTATGCAAAAGGATACCATGGACATGTATAGCTCCAAAGAATGATAAAATGATTAACTAATGAAACAATTGACATAAAAATAAATACTAGAGAAGGTACTTCAAACCAAAGACCATATATATTTTTATTCCCGAGACCTATTAATCTAAAGAAAGTCAAAGCACCACTTGTAAATTTGAACATAGATTTGGAAGGGATACAATGGATAAATTTTTCAACTATCACCAACAAAACCATTTAGAAAACCTTCCCACATTAGATTAATGCTGTGAATTTAGTGGCCAATAGGTTTCAATATGGACACATTCAAGTAGAAGAACCTTCCAAACCAATAGAAGGAGAAATAAAGGAGGAATTTGAGGAAAAACCTAATGAATCCTCCATGTTTCTATGAGACATGTTTCCTGTATTTAATCCAGAAGAAGAAGAGGTAGTGGATGAAGAATTTTCTATTTAAAGTGATTATAATATTAAAATTAAAAGACTAATTCAATAGAGAGCACTATCAGTTCCTCAAAATACTAATGGCAAAGAATTGGACTAAAATCAAGATTCCATGGATTAAAATGTTGTTGAAGATTTTAAAAATATAAAAGAAAAACATATCAATCCTCAATATATGCAATATAACACAAAAACATAAGTTATTTCTAAACACTTTAAAGAAGATTTATGTTATCTCTCAACCATCAATCAAAATTCCATGGATTAAAATGTTGTTGAAGATTTAAAAAATATAAAAGAAAACATATCAATCCTCAATGTATGCAATATAACACAACAACATAAGTTATTTCTAAACACTTTAAAGGATATTTAAGTATATCTAGTAGCTTCTACTAAAAGTGTTAATAAAACAACACATAACAATCCATATAATGCAATGATTAACACTACTCTTTCAAGAAAAAGTTAAAAATACTAAAGTAATCAATTTTTGTTGACCTTTGGAATATTTAATTAAAATGTACACAATTGTTTGGTAGATTAAGGAGAATCTTCAAATTTTATGCCTTATTCATATTTATATAAATATGAATGCAACATCGACAAATTGCTCAACGCACATTATCCATCTTGACAAGTTACAAGTAAAGTTAATAGTTGAACTAAAGAGAGTTTTGATACTTATAACCTCTAAAACAAAAGTTCATCAAATAATTGATATTATTCGTGCATATCCATGAAGCATATGGCCTTTTTCTTAATAGGGATTGGTCACATAAGTTATAAAGGTATTTTGCCTCAAACTTGTCACACTTATGAATTCCATGGAATGGAAAACCAAATAAGATAAGAATTGATTGGGATAAGTACATGAAACTGATTGATCTTGAAGTTGAACATAAGCCTTTATCCTCTAAATTTCCAATTCTATGAAATTAGGTTTCAGATTCCTATTTTGGTGATTTTGTTGTAGAAACATCTTCTGTACTTGAAAACTAGCTATCAAAAATTTCCTTACAAGAAAATAAATTTCAAAAAATAGATTGTAACAATAGTAATATATAATGTAAATTATTTTCATTCTATAGATAATGTAAATAAAACATATTCTAAAACAATCCATGATATTTGGACTTTATTTTTTGATGGCTCCAAATCCCAAGAGGGAGTCGAAGAAGGTTGTCTTTTGATATATCCTCAAGGTAAGAATAGGTTAGAATTAGACCATGCTAACAATACAACCAAATATGAATAATTTGTACAGGGCCTAAAGAAGACTATATATTTGAAAATTAAAAAAAATCAAACTGTTTAAGGATTTTGAAATAATTGTTAGGAAAATAAAAAGTATTATACATTGTAACTCTCCACATATAAAATATCATTAACAAGAGGTGTATAGGATAATTGAAAACTTTGATGCTTTTAAAATTTCTATTATTCCTCATTTTGAGAATTTAGCGGTTGATTCTCTAACCATTGCTACCTCAAGATTAGCTCCATTGGAGGACTTTGAGGCAAGAAAATTTTCAATTGAGCTTCTTTATAGAGCTTCTCTTCTAGATAACATCACAAGCTAGAACGATTTAGAAGGATATGAATGTATCATTGAATTTATCAAAAATAAAGAGACTTTCAAGGATTTAGCCATAGATAATGAGGAATATCAAATAAACTAGGAGAGAAACAACACAGAGTTTATTGAATCAAGAAAACATATCGTGCCCAAAGGTGTAGTGAATTTAGAAAAAATATTCGATTTACAAAACAAATTCAAACATTCATCAAATGTTAAAAATAATAGTTCTACCTTAAGTCACGAGATGATTGATTTAGGAACAAAATAGAATACCAAGAATATTAATCTTGGTATTATATGTTCTAAACAAGAAAAAAATATTACATAAAACATTTTAGAACATACCCAAGATGTTTTGTGTGGGCATACTATGATCTCAAAACATACAATGCGTGCATTATCCAACATACCATACCCATGAAGAAGGATGTTAAACATACCCAACATAAACTACATAAAATACATCCTTCACTTGATCCCCAAGTGTAGAAGGATTTGAAGAAGCTTTTGGAAGCCAAAATTATCTTCGAAGTTCGACACTCGGCTTGGGAGGATAACTTGGTGCTAGTTAGGAAAAGACTCAAAAAATACATTTGCATGCTTAATTTTGAAACTTAAAAAAATATTTTGAAAAGGAAAAGTACCTAGTACCACCAATGGATCATATCTTGTAGCTTGTTTTAGGATCTGAAATATTTTCTTTGCTTGATAACTTCTTATAATACAATCATTTTTTGGTGGCTAAGGAAGATAGACTGAAAAGTATGTTAAAAAATGGTGAACATTCACTTATAAAATAATACCCTTTGGTATTATCTGGAACATCCTACTCTTGCACACACTTGATTGGACTTGTTCTTTGAGGACACTTGTGTGCAAGTGATCCAGTTCCATAAATGATTGACTGTTTCACTTATGGATTATGATGATGTTGTGGATATGATGATATGTTATTTGATTATATTTGTATCGACAAGTGCTATTGACTGGTTTCTCTTGAGTGTGCAGGACTCCAGACTGATTGAGGATGTCGATGACATCAATGGACCTCCTTGGACTCCAGATCAAGTCAGGGAGTGGACTGGTTATGGTTTGAGTAGTTTTGGTTATTGCATATGTGACATATGACTGGTATATTATGATGTTGTTATGGATCACTGACATGTTCATTGATGGATGCAGGCTAACGAAAGCTTGTGAATCAGACTTACATTTGGATTAAAGGGGTCATGCACGAAAACTAGAGATGTTGAGGGAGAGGTGTGGCAAAATCCCTACCACAACCTACTAGCACTCCTGTCGTGACTCGAACTGTAGGTTAACGATTACCTAGTTTGAAAAATCCATGATGCCGCGAGGATAGACTGAGATAGTCTCTCATGAAGATTCTAAGGGGCGCACAATAAGGCAACATCCTTATTTCTTAGAGACCCTTAGTCTCCCACAAGGTCACCTGACAGAGTATTGACTCCAAGGGTTTGACGTCTACCAAAATCAGTCAAAAGGAGAGTGGCACCCTTGGAGCACATAGTGCGTCTTGAAGGGAACGTCGCGGTTGTTAACACTGGTGAGTCAATGAACCTAGGTACCTAGAAAACAACATCTCGTTTTGATCTAGTCAACCCTAAGATAATTGTTTCATTAGTAAATCTTAAAAATTATAAAATTCTCTTAAAAACAATTTTGCTAAGCCTAGTTGAATTTAAAACCTAGGTCTAAGTAGGACATGAGAACTAAAAATTTATTAAGCAAGTAATAAAGGGGGGATGAAGAAAAGTGGGGGTAAAAATTTGAATTTAAAAATTAGAGGATTTAATTATTCAAAAAGATTAATTGATGTTTATGTGAAAAACTTGCTAATTTCGAACTTAGACAAAAAGGGGAAATTAATTGCTAAAAGGGAGGTGGAACATAGAAAGAATCTAATATAGAGAACTTTCTTAAAATGAACTCAACTAAGCTTTAAGAAAGACATCAGTATTTAATGAATGTGAGGGAATAAAGGGACATCTAGGAGCGTTTTTAGGAACACTTTTAGGTGGGTGAAGAAAATTGGCAATTTAATTTAATAAATAAAATAAAATTCTGGTGCAACTAAGGGATCGGGTGACAATTGTATAGGGGAGATATTTCCTAATTAAATTTTAATAAAAACGAATTTTATGTGCAAATGAAAGTGTCTCTAAGATGAAATCTATAAAAGAAATGGAAGCAAAGGGGTGTAGGGGACGACCGGTAAGCATAAGGTTATGCTGCCAGATTCTTGACTGATTTTATCTTGTGGGAGTTGGGATACCCAATTCGAAAAGGGAGTGGTAGCTTGACCTTGCGAGGCGAACTATGAGATAGATTCTTTCAGGTTGTGTGTGGGTGGCCCCCTTGTGGCTTAGGGGCTAAGGGAGAAGATGAGTACCTCTAGCGTTGGCTGGGAAATACCGGTGAGGTCACACCGATTCGCAAGTTGAAGCGAGGATCAACACAAGTTTCAGTCGGAGAAGGCAAACAACAACCTACCTCGGCATCGACATCCTTATTGGTTACAGTATTTGATCAGTTGATTCTCTATTTGTTAAATCTTAAACTGTATTGCTTCTCTATAGTTAACTCTTAAACTGTGTTGCTTCTCTAATTGCTAAAGCTTAAAATGTATGGGATTTATTCATTCATCTACCAAGGTTATGGATTCTGCCTTGTTTTTGTATGCGAGTAATTCTTGAAGAAAATTTGTATTAATGAATGGTGTCAAACCCAATTCTTACGATCGACGTAGACGAATATAAATCCAATTCGATTTTGCTGTTTAGACTGTGCGGTAATTCTGAAGGAGCTACGCAACCAGTCAATTGAAGTTATGTTTTGAGTGGATTGTTAGCACATGCGATGAAATCATTGTTGTTTTTACCATTTCGTTTTCCTTTTTAGTTCCCTCCCTGACGAACCTGTGCTCTGAGTTTTAGACGTTGGTTCCTGTCAGAAACCGTTTTCGTTCCCTCGCTTCCTTTATTGACAATTTGATTTCCTTTTTATTGACAGTCTGGCTCATTTGAGAGCCTTCCTTTTCCCTTCCATAGACATATTGGGCACGCATCAGAGCGCCCCTCCCTTGCCTTCTCCTCTGTGCGAGACATTTCAGAACTCGCCCAGTGTAGACCCGTGGGCTCTCCTCCTTAGTGCATTGTGTTGATATTTGGGCATTGACTAACATCGTGTTGACTTGTGGTTGGTCATCTGGTCCTCTAATGTACGGTATTGTAATGAATATACAAAGATCCCGTAAGCCGAAGACTCGAGAGCATAGTAAGGCAATTTCTATTTGAGATAAGAGGAACTCCAAATTCACTGCAGCTAGTATGTTATGAGATAAAAACCTCCCGATTCTGTTGTTAATGTTGAGGCTGATGTTGGTTTGTACCCTACGCGACTTACATTCTGCTGCAACCCTTCTTCCCAAGAGCAATCTTGCCCTTTTTTTGATCTAGGAGTTTTATAGCTAGGCACTGTCATGGTTATGCTTCCTGTGAGCTTTGGGTTCTTTCACGACCTTCTGAGATGAATTTCGCTATGACCAGAGTTCCATTTTCACCGTCAATGAAATGGTTTAAGTCGACTTTACTCCTTCCATGAATTCGGGCTTAATGCCAGAGTTTTTCTTGGCGATTTTCCCAACGAAGGTAGCGCCCTTGCCCAGCGTGAGTGGTGGTTTCCTTTTTGGGCATTGCCTTACCCTACGCTCAGCTGGCAGTCCCTCCCTTAATCTCTATATGCCTTTGATCCACGTGTACACAACATTGGTTTTACTGATAAAAATAAAAATTATATCTAAACATAAATTAAAATAGAATGATCCCCGTGTACACCACATTGTTTTAATGTTAAAATAGAAATTGTTTTACTGTTGAATATAATTTATTTTTAAATAGTAGCTAGAATGGATAACTACCTCATCTTATGTGGTAGATCATTACAATTATAATGCTACAATAGATTGGACACTAATAGCTATTTATTGCTTTTATTTTTATTTTTTTCAATTATAAGTTAGGTAAATTTTAGTGATACTTGAGGTAAGGATGTTCCCTTGTTCTTAAGATTAGTGAGGTATAGAGAAGTGTTGGAAGGACTAGACATAATAGGTATACCCCTTCTACTTATATAGATTATAGTTAATTTAGACCTTAAATTTCCTAAGGATCGCCTTTAAGTTGCTAAGACTCTTGGATTGTAGCTTCTAATTTAGTTTTGAGTAGAGATTAGTTACTTGCATTGGAGCAGTTCTTTATGAATTTAATTTATTTCTGAATTGGGTTAATCAACGACTTGGAAGGGATATGGATTATTGTTAACTCAGTGATTCGATTAAAGTGTATGCCTTGAAAAGAGTGAGATTTTGATAACTCCTTAGTTATATTAAACACACGCCTTGGTAACCATTTGGATTTGTGATATTTAGGAATTTAGGCCTGGTGCGTGCTTTGGACATGATGTAATAAATGTTAGTTATAGATTTTAGATTTCTTGCACGCCAGAAATTTTTGATAGAGAATGATTTTATGTGTGTGATTAGAATTTTTGTTACACAACGATGTGAAAAGACATTTACCTAGCGCCTTCTCTTAGGTGGTCATATGATGGTTTAGTTTTTACACTGCTTGTGCAACTGAATTTTAATGAATATATGATGGTTTAGTTTTTACACTTCCTGTGCAACTGAATTTAAATGAATGTATGATGGTTTAGTTTTTACACTTCTTGTGCAACTGGTTTTTAAATGAATATATGAGGGTTTAGATTTTACACTTCTTGCGCAACTAAATTTTAAAGGAATATATGATGGTTTAGTTTTTACACTTCTTACGCAACTGAATTTTAAATGAATATATGAGGGTTTAGTTTTTACACTTTTTACGCAATTGAATTTTAAATGAATATATGATGGTTTAGTTTTTACACTTCCCGCGCAACTGAATTTAAAGGAATGTATGATGGTTTAGTTTTTACACTTCTTGGACAACTGAATTTTAAATGAATATATGATGGTTTAGTTTTTACACTTCTTGCGCAACTTAATTTTAAATGAATGTATGATGGCATGAGCTTTTAGACTTCTTGTGCAATGAATTCTAATGTATTGAATGATGGTTTAGAATTTAGTCTTCTTGCACCGAATGAATGTATTATGACAGATGTTTTCTCATTATGTTTGTTTTAGCGCCACCAAGATGTTGGTGCATGATCGTTTTAATATTGAATTTTTCCCTTCGCCTTGGTTTTGCAGATGAATAGTGGTTAGGTGGCTTGCGCTATGGACTAAGTTGACGAATAATTGATTACACTTTAGTTCACTTATGCGCCTGTCTCAATGTTGCAATATGTTTTCCTCATGATAAATTAATTGTGCGCAATGATCGATAAGTGATTATGTTAATATGGAAATGGATCATGTGCTTACCTTGATATTGATGTTTTAATTACCTAACGTAGAAAAAAAATTCACCTGATGTACGTCACTTTTGTTGTTGTAACGGCGGGGGTCGTTACATTATCAATGTAGGAGCTACCTTCTAGAGAGCAATGGACATTTCTTTCCACAATTTCATTAATCACAATGCCATTAAATATCTATATGACATAACCGTGTACTAAAAAAATAGAGTATATCATATTTCACATCTAACTCAAATATTTGAGAGATGCAAGAAATATGGGATTTGACTCAATCCCCAAACCAATATTTTCACAGCTAGAGAAGGTAAATTGCCAGGGAACATTATTTTGAAAGACAATATAACTATAGACCCTAAATGAGTGAAAGTCATTTCTTAGTTATCCTTCCCACACAACAAGAAATCTATGCAATATTTGTTTGGGAAGATCAATTTTGTGTGTAAATGTATTCCTGACTTCACCAAAATTGTAAAACCCTTGAAAAAATTGATCAAAAAAGATGTGAAGTTCAAATAGAATAAAGAAGAAAATTAATCTTTTGAGAAAATTAAGATTGTAGTATCCAATGCTCTGGTTTTGCATAGTCCTGATTTTAATATTGAATTTATTCTTTACACATTTGCATATGATCATTCTCTTGTAGCGGTGTTATCATAGACAGATAATGAAGGTAATAAAGGAACCATTTATTTCATGAGTACAAACATGTAAGGAGTAGAGTTCAATTATCCTACTATAAACAAACACACATATGTTGCCTATAGGGATGTCAAATACTTTAGGCTTTATATTTTGAAAAATCATACCAATGTGATACTCCCTCATCCTATTGTTTGATCATTTTTTATTCAACAAGAGTTAGGGGACAAGAGAGGGAACCAGATGACATCCATCTAGGAGTACAGTCTTGAATTTAAGCTTGTTCATATTGTTCATGGGAATGGACTTTGTAAATTGACAGTGAAATCACAATATTTTGCATGAAAGGAAGAAGAGGGATGGGAGAATGAGATCACAATTATCACTAATGAAATCCTCTATGTTCTAGCCAATGAAAACTCATGGTATGCATACGTAACATATTTCTTACACCATGGGACTCGTTCGAGTCACATGAACTCCAAATAAAAAAGGGCTTTACACTTAAAATATATGCAATACAAGATATTAACTGGAATCCTCTTTCGTAAAAACTATGATGGATTTTTTGTTCAATTTTGGAAAATGATAATGCAAAAAAAGTATTGAAATATCTCCATGATGGGCCAACTAGAGGACACTTCATTGGAGAGACAAAAACTCACAAAATATTGGGAGTTGGTTACTACTGTCCTACCCTCTTTAAATATGCACACACTTATATTAAAAAATGAAAGATCTGTCAACTAAGTGTGAGAAGAGGGAATAAATCATCCATACCATTGCATATTGTCTCAATCAACAAATATTTTGAGGAATGGGGCATAGATATCATAGGAGATATTAACCCACATTTGTCAAATCGTCACAAGTACATATTTATTGTGACATATTCTTTTACTCTGTGGGATGAGACGATGCCTTTAAAACAACTGAACAAAAAGGTGTTTATCCAATTCTTGGAAAAAAAAATAATCACTATATTTGGAGTTCCTGTGGTCATTGTATTTGACAAGGCTTCATATTTTTCTAATTCATTGCTACTATCTAAATTTTATGTGGACAAGGGAATAATTATTTGGTATTAAGATAACTATTATCCACAAGGTAATGGAGTGACTGAGTCAACCGGTACGAATTTGATAAATATTCTTAAAAAGACTATAGTTTATAAACATAGGAACTGACACAACACCTTGTCTAATGCTCTCTAGGTAGAAAAAGTTACACTGAAAGGACCATTGGGTACTTCTCCTTATTATTTGGCTTATGAGAAAGTAGCAATTATTCAACCAAATGTTTTCTTATTATCACTCCAATTGTCCCAATACTCAAGAGGTAAACCTTCTCCTTCTCTTTAGAATAGAATCAATACACCAATCATGTTGGAAAATGAAAGGGAGAAAG
>JASDQU010437215.1:113812-124103 GCA_032191745.1 Picea mariana | reverse complement strand
GGAACCTCCCTCATTGATTCTGCAATCCTGGGATTTACAGGTTCCTCTTCATATACTTCTTCAAGCTGGCATCTTCTTGATTTCTTAAGTGCTGCTTCTTCATCAATGTTCACATCCCTGCTGATATCAACATGGCAGTGACCAGGTATGTAGATTCTGAAGGCCTTGGATACCTCACGGTATCCCACAAATATTCCCTTCTTTCCGGAGAGTTCCATCTTGTTTCTTTTCTCTTTTTGTTTATGAATAAACACTAGATATCCAAATATTTTTGAGATGGCTTACCTCTGGCTTCTTTCCGGTGAACATCTCTTCTGGTGTCTTGATCCCAATTGCACTATGGGATAATCTGTTCTGCACATAAACAGCTTCCATGGTTTCTTTTTCCATAAGCACATAGGAAGATCTTGATCGTGAATCATGGTCTTCACAACTTCCATAATTGTTCTGTTCTTCCTTTCAACTACAACGTTTTGTTGAGGATTATAGAGATTAGTGAGTTACCTCTTGATCTCGACATCTCCATTAATGGAGGATGATGGCATTGGGCCACATACATCAGAATGAATGAGTTCTAGGATTCTTTCTGCTTTGTTGTCCCTCTTTGTAAATGGGTTCTTGATGTTCTTCCCTTGTGCACATCCATTGCATATGCCTTCATGATCACCTTTGAGTTCTGGTAAACCTGTGACAACTTTGCATATGTATGGTAGCACCTTGCAGTTTTTGTGAGCTAATCTTCTAGAGTTCACATGGATTCTTCAATAGCGTGGGTCATGGCAGCTTATGAGTGACCCACCTTCTTCTTTTTCACTGATGATTTCTTCATTTATGATCTCTCCTTTAGCACACTTCCTTCCGCAACCTTCGCTATAGCTTCCTCATGTGACCTGGAGCAAGGTCAACAAAAAAGAAAGCAAGAATAATATCCTTTTTGATAATATAAAGCAATAGCACGAACAATCATCACAATAGCTCCTTTAGAGATATTACTTATAATTTATTTGAAGTAAATATTAAAGGTAAGGAATACAATACGAAATGAGGTCAACACTCCCATAGTGTTGTGACCAAGCATTCTTCCATGGCAACCTGGAACTAACACACGAGGTTTCTCCTTGAGGAGGCGTTAGTCATATCAAGTAAAGTATTTACATCTATATTCTCACATGCTATCAAGTATAATACTTTGCGATGATTTCTATCTCAACTAAAGTCATCAGCTTGTTATGTGTACCTTTGAATCTTGATTAATCAAACCTGGAGTCTTGTCCTCAATAATGAGTGCTTTCTTTTCTTCCAGGTCTCCTTCACTCAAGTGACGAGTGCTTTCTTCAACCTGTCTTTTGTACTAAGAAAATACGCTATCTTGACAAAAGGTTAGGTTAGAGGATAAGCTCTATGATCAACTTTTAATTCTTCTAATATTTTGATCATAGCTTTAACATGCAACACTGATTAAAATAATGTCATGAGAAATAGATGCATATTAGAATAATCACACCTGGGTTGCATCACTCCTCTGAATGTGTTGGATCTTGAGATCCTTCTAGATCTATGGCAAGAGATCCCTTCTCCTGCAAATACTCTTTAGGGTTTAACCATTAAACATATGTAAGTACATACCTTTGATAGCATTTACAGGTAGTGGCTCCATCCGGTAGCAGTGGTAATCATTACCAAAAACTTCAAGGGTGATTTCAACTGGTTCTACGGCTGCAACTGCAACAGGTACTGTAACTACAATTGCAATAGGTATTGCAACTGCAACTGGTTCTGAGACTGCTACTGCAACTGCAACTTAGGGTTTTATGAGGAGACCCTAATTTTTCAAACTTCAAATTTGGAAATTCTAATCCAGGGGATAGGTGCGTTGAGTTGAGGCGAGTTAGCTAGTGTAGTCAGATTTTCAAAAATCCAACTTTTACCCCTTCAAATCTGATCTACGGATTTCTAGATTGGTGCTTCTGGTTTTCTGGTACTTCTGGTACTTCTGGTACACTGGTTTTTTAGTACTTTGTGAAACTAGGGTTTCACTTTCTGGGAGATCTAGCCACTGAAAAGGTGCGCTCTAAGTGCCAAAATGATTATTGGGGGAGGGCGCATCTTTCTAGGAGGTTAGGGAGCTGAAAAGAGATACTTTTTCAAAACCCTAATTTTTGGGTACAGTAACAATGACGTTTTTCTTCTTGTGAAATATGCTTCCTTCAGGTTGGCTCTGATACCATGTTAATGTTTATGCCATTATTATATTTCTTTGCATTTCAATAGATAAGAGCATCATAAGTACAAGATCACTGAGAAATACACATTCACAAGAGACACAACATTTATCCTGGGAAACCCTCTAGGAGAAGAAAACCCAGCAAAAACTTCCTTATCATAAATTGCCAATATAATGTTCAAGAGATAACTCAAACCAATACAGATAGTCCTCTCCAAGATATGTGCCACTCTTCTCCCTCTCTCCAACTGGTAATTGCAGCTTGCCTCATAAGAGAATGAGCAAGTGAGTTGTGTGTTTGAAGTGAGGCGCTAGCCTCTTATTTATATCAGACTGGCACATGTGAAAGGTCACAATTGGCAGGGCTGACCTCTCACTATGGGTGGGTAAACCCACCTTTAATTAATTATCGGTCTTCCATTATAAATGCTGGGGTCGACTTCTTATTCTACACTTTGTAATTGTCCAATGACCAATCCGCAAAAGGGGATTTGGTCCTTATACAATTACTGACATGATTAATCCNCATAATAATAATAATAATGACATGATTAATCCGCAATGGGGATTTAATCCAATAACAAAATAATAATAAGAATGCTCTTCGTAGTTACATTATTTCAACACTACAGGCGCAGTTGAAGGCCCTATCAGCTATAGAAAGAATCAAGAGGTCTCATGAACAACGTATAGCTCAACAAGAGATCCATATTCTTCAAAGAAAAGTGATGGAAGTCACTCAATAGCTTCAACCTGTGCAGGATAAGGCATTCCAGTTGTTTACAGAGGTGGAGAGCCAAGGAGAAGAATTAGAATAGGTTGTCACCGCAACAGAACAACGTCTATAAGGGCCAGTGAATGATGCAGTAATACAAGAGTTCACTGAACAAGAGGCCACAACAAAGCAACAAGTTGAAGCATCTCGGGCCAAGCTCGAGGCATTCGAAGCCGAACTGATTAGACCAAAGTGACTAGGGACGAGTCACAGGTGAGTGTTAGGGGCCTGTTGTCCCTTGAGCAAGTTTTGGGAGTTTCTTGGTCATGTTGACCTATTTTGAGACTTCGACAACCTATCAAAGGAGGAGCGCAAGATGAAGCAGAGATCACGGGATATCGGCCCCCTTTTGGGCCCCTTTTTGGGTTTTTGGGAATATGTAATGGTAATGGGATGTCGGCCCATGGGTTTACCCATGTTTAGGCCTATTTTTCATGTATAAATAGAAGGATAAGCAATGTAAGTTGGAAGAAGAAGTAGTTGAAGAGAATAGTGCATCTAGGTGATGTGAATGTATTCTAAGTGTGAGTAGAGTTTGTAAGTGCTTTGTGAAAGACTGTAAGAGACTTGCAAAGCTAAGTGTAGGTCCTTGTAGCAGATTGTGGAGAACTTAGTGTTGTAGCGCAAGGAAGAAGGATCTAGCGAGTTGCACAGATCTTCTGTCCTGTGCGGAGTAAGGGTTTTGATGGATTTGTGTTTGTAACCAATTGAACGAAGAAAATAAAGAAGAAGAGTTGGTGGACGTAGCCCCAGGGTGGGGGTGAACAACATAAACACTGTGTTATGTGCTTTGTGCTTTGTCTTGATGTGTTCATATGTTATATGCTAAGTGCTCTAATATGTTTAAGATAGATCTACTTATGCTTAGTGCTACTAATAGGTACAATGATAGATCTGATAGACATGAATATGCTCAGTTCTTGATCTACCATATCTGACCTATTTACTTATGATAAGTGCTTAAATACATTAGATCAGTGCTAATGCTGCGAAGTTCTGTCTTATAAGCGAAGTGGTTATTGACTGTATATTGAGGAACTGATGGTGCTAAGTATTAAGTAGTACGATCACAAATCTGTGTCCTAGCTAAGGTTGCAGACAATTGAGTCTTGCAACCACCCCTGCCTCTACCTCGGGTGAGACTTCATCTGCTTCGCAGGTGCTGCTGAAAGGGCTAATAGTTAGGGATTTGTTGTTGCATTGTTGTAGCATTGAACCCTGGGTCTGCCCCTGTGCCAATAGACTCCAACCCCATAAACCATAAATATTTAGGTGCTCCGACCAAAAAACATAGATACATAGGCACTTCAACCATACAACATAGATACATAATCCACTGGAATTCTGCTACAACTAACTCGATTTCCACCAGCTCTCTTCCTCTCAACCTACCCGTACCCCCTTCACTGCTCTTAGTCCATCGGGTTGTACCATTCTTTTATTAGGTTTGACCCATGGAATGTGTCTCCTTCACTGTACTTAGTCCATCAATATGCACCATTCATTTATCAGGGTCTCTCTGACATAGGTAACTGATAATCTCATTACTAGGATCATAAGGGAAAATTGCTTCTAGGAAAACCACCAGGAAAATAGCCAATACCAACCTTGCTTCTATATTGAAACTCACACAATATTTCACTCTTCATGCATGCCATCCTAGTTCTTCGACATTGCAACTCCCACACATGATTTCACTCTTCAAGATTGAAAACCTGGTTCTTTGATAGTGCAACTCCCACATAGGAGTTCACTCTTCAAGAATGATAACCTAGTTCTTCTGCAATCTTGACAACTTTCTTCTTCATATGTACTCACCCTCTAGGCTCAAGCATCCCTTTCATTGTTATACAATTCCTCAAGTGATCCATCATTTTCCAGGATGGTTCTTGCACAAATGTATGCTAACTTGCTGCTAGACTTTCACTAGCAATATGTAACCTGCAACAATCATCCCATCTACATCATATGCATGTAGTCAATATGAGACATCATCATATAATTTTCAATTTGTTTTATATACAAAAAACAAAATTTCCCAAGCATGAGTTTTCTTCTCATAATTTTTTGGCTCTTGCAATTGTATATATCGGTCTTTCTTATGGGATTACATCTCTGCCATATCCAAGGCCATTCTTCCTACAATTTTCTCAATCTCCATGTAGACAAACAATTTGTTAGTTCTCATGCACATTTTTAGTAGTTCATGAAATGATATCAAAATTGTTTTTACTAGCAATTCAATCATTCCCAACCCTTGTTCATTTAAAAATGGAATTCAACTATTAATCATATCATGTGGAATGAAACCATAATTCATTGTACATGTATTATTAGCACACCAAGATTTTCATAATGCAATCAAACATTACCATTAAATAAAGCCAATGTCCCAATACCCATGGCCACATTTACATAATGTAACATTGCATTAACTCGGGATACCATATGTCCATGCCATGTATTCCACCATGGGATTTAGAAGGTATAGCCCACACCTCAACAGATCATCAAAACTCTCTTCAACCCATACACAACACCGGGAATATAATTCTCATAGTGCTCTCCCATGTTGACATAGAGGTTGCAATACAAACCTTAGTTATACATGGGAAAATATTTATTCACTTGTATGGAGTTATAGCCCATCCATTTCCAACCACATAATGGCCTCACACATGTCCATCTCTAATCACATTCATTTCTACAACATAGGCATGTCCCCTGACTATACTTGGTTATAATATCATAACCAATATAACATAATATGCAATTAAACTTTACATTAATGAATTCAAATATCAATAAGATTTGTACATTCAAGGTACTTTTCCTTTACTCACCAATTCAAATATTAAAATTTGACTAAGGGAATTAACTTCAATTCCCTTCAACATTTATGCATCATAAGCAACCCCAAATGCATACCTACATGGTATTATCAATTTACTTGATGCTACCTGACCAATTAATATTTTTGTGGTAGCTTGTAGGCTCATGTTATTAACCTCTCTATTAGCATCTTACCATCCTCATTTTTTTTCATCATATGGATGGATTTTGATATGCAACATCATCATCAACATATTTAGCCATGTTATTGTTGGTTTCCCCTCCTCCAACACCTAGGTATCTTGTTACCTAGTAATTTCCTTGTTGTAAATCAAATTAGCAGCTCACAAAGTAGAATAGAATTGCTTGAATAATAAACTAAAATAAATAGCGAAAGTAAGACGGGAAACCAAAATCTCATACAAAATACATAAACATATTATTCCCATCAACTAATCTTACATTGAAATAACTTCAAATCTTACAAGGTCTCTCATACCTAGGAAAATGGTCGATAGAGAAATACAAAAAATATATATATAGTACATGCAAACCATAGAAACTCTTGATCTGCTATATGACCTCAGTGTTTCACGTTTATCGAGATGTACGTGCCTTCTTAAGAAAACCCACATATACATTCTTGTCTCCATTGAAACCCACATATACACACTCAAAGACTGTGTGAAAAAATCTATATGGTGTGACCTTGTTGTTGGGGCTCTAATATGCTAAAACCCACTTGTCATTGCCTCTATTCTCTCTTCTCCTTGACCTAATATCTAGATGAAATTCCTTCTCCACCTATCCAAGATCTCCTTGAATCGTAGTCCTTCGTAATCCAACCCTTAAGAAAAAATCCTTATTTTCTCTCTCTTGTGTATCAACACACAATGTTTCACACAAGTATGATCCCCTTGAGTCATAGTCCCTCATGACTCAAGAAATTGAGAAAACATTCCTTCTTTTCTCCCAAGTGAATGAAATTATTTCTCCTTCACCTATCCTTTCTTTTATAATATTGAGTTATGACCTAACCCTAATCTCCAAATTGATTGACAACTGAGATTACTTCTCACCTCACTTGAGATCAATGGATAATATTTAATTCACTAATGCTAATTAAATATTTTCTTCAAATAAACTCAAATAATTAATAAAAGAACTTTGTCTTAATGATTCCTTTAATTAAATTAAAGTATCAATGTAGAAGGATTTGGATTACTTCCACACATATAGACACTTAGACCTGTGTTGAAGTACATGTCCGATGCTACAAACATCAACACTCCTTCTTATTGAGGAAGGTACTTCTCGAAGAGACACCTAAAAAAAGTTCTCCCTCTGATCCTGGAAAAATATCTTGCACATCATCCTGTCCCATGGCATCCCACCAATATTGTTGATTTGTTTCTTCCTAAACATTAGGAGACTCATAATTGATGATAATACTCATTAGTGCCCTAAATTTTGGAAACTTCTCTAGAGGCCTTCTCTCCCTGAATGTGCTCCTAGAAGCCTCAACTAGCTCTTGAGACTCCCTCAATTTCATATGGTACCAACTATGACTCTTGGAATAACTGGAAGGTGTTGACTCCCTCTTCCCATATGAAGGTTGAATCCCCACATTGGAAGTCTGTGAACTCTCCTCATCCTTTGGCTACTCACCCTTCAAATCCTCCTAGTCCTTGTTTTCTGTCACCGACATCGATCCAAGATCCCCTTGGATCTACCTATAGTCTTTCCCTACTACCTGCATAACTTTCCCTCTATAACCCCAATACTCATTGTTGTGTCAGCATTATCTCCCTATAAACGTATGGGTACTTTCCCTCTCTTAGAAAAAACCATGTTTTTCATATCTGAGACTGAGAGAAAATTATTCCTAATTCGTGGTAAATATGGCACCTCCCGACTCAAGCTAAAATGATATTTATTCCTCTCCCTTCACTGCATACTTGAAATCATCATAAAAATCCACATGGATCTCTAAGTCCTCCGCTAGACTATTGAATAACTCTCATGCTTCTGTCATATTTTTTTTCCATTGAGAAACAACCAACTCTTGCAACCTATCACCTATGTCATTGGTGTACGTCCATATACCTGCAACTTGCACAAGATGTATGCACCTGTTCCTTCTGTAGCTCATGTATGAATATGATTTTCTCTATTGAAACCCACATATGTATGTGCCTATTTATTTTTAACCCCACGTATACTCCTTCTATATCTTGCATATGTATGCTCCTTTCTTCAATGTAGCTTACATACACATGTGCCCCGAGTGACCTGCTCAATGCATACAACTCTAGAACTCTGCTACAATATGATGGACCTTCTTGCGGTTGTACCTGCTGCTACTATGCTTCCTATATATTTCCTTGTTATCATATTTGTTTGTTGTTTCCTCCTCCTCCTTTGGACTAATCATATCTCTAGGTGAAAGTCCTTCTTCACACTTACTAAGATCTCTTTGAGAAAAAAACATTCTTTTCTCTCTATATGAATCACTGAATCCAATATATTTTGTTATCCCTTGAGATGATATCTAGATGGAAGTCCTTCTTAACCCTTGATGAGATCCTCTTGAGTCACAGTTATTCATGGCTCAAGAAGTCAATGAATTTCATTGTTGAAATTTTCCCTGTACAACCTGTACGAACATGTACATGCATGTTACTATTGAAACCTACGTATGTACACACATTTCCTTACTGGAACTCACGTATGTATGTGCTTGTTGCTACAACAAACCACATAGAAATTTTTACTAATGAAAAACCACGATTTACCTCTGTACGATTGTTTCACAGAAATTCATCTTTGATTTCTTCCTGTTGGTTTATAGATATGAAAAGATCTTACAAATCTGACAGATCTACAAAAAATTACTACGAATATGTTCTTGGTTCTTTAAATACCCACTATTGAAAATCCGATATAATAGATCTGTTGTTGTGCAACCTGAGATTGATTCCCTCTTAGAGAGAAATCTCTGATACCATGTTGATTTTCCCTACTCTGACACCTAGGTATCTTGTTATCTAGTGAGTTCCTTGTTGTAAATCAAATTAGAAACTCACAAAATAGAATACACATGTTGGAATAATCAACTCAAATAAATAGAATAAGCAATACTAGAAACCAAAATCTCATCAACAATACACAAATATATTATTCCCATCAACTAATCTTATCATTCAAATAACTTCAAATATTACAAGGGCTCTCGTACTTCGGAAAATGCCCCATAGAGAAATACAAAAAATTGTAGATAATACCTACAAACCCTAGCAACTCTTGATCTGATGTACGAAATTGGTTTTTACGTTTCCTAAGATGTACACACCTTTCCTTAAGCTTATCATTCAAATAACTTTAATTCTTACAAGGGCTCCCGTACCTGGGAAAATGAACCAAAAAGAAATACAAAAGAACTATAGACAATACTTGCAAACCCTAGAAACTCTTGATCTACTATACGATCTTGGTTTTTCATGTTTCCCAAGATGTATGTGCCTTTCCTTCAGAAAACCCACATATATGTGCATGTCTCCATTGAAACCCACATACACACACTCAAAGACTATATAGTAAACTCTGTACGATGTGACCCTCTTGTTGTGGCTCCAATTCGCTGAAACCCACTTACGACTGCCTTTGTTCTCTCTTCTCCCTGACTTGATATCTATGTGGAAGTCCTTCTCCACCTATCCAAGATATCCTTGAATCATAGTCCCTCATTATCCAACCCTTGAGAAAAATTCCTTCTTTTCTCTCTCTTGTGTATCAACATACAATGTCTCACACAAGTATGATTCACTTGAGTCACTATCCTTTGTGAATCAAGCACTTGAGAAAAAAGTCCTTTTCTTCCGAGTGAATGGAATGCTTTCTCCTTCGCTTATCATTTATTTTATAATCTTGATTTATGACCTAACCCTAATCTCCAAAGAGATTGATGGTTGAGATTACTTCTCACCTCACTTGAGATAATGTCTAAATTCACTAATGTTAATTAAATAATCTATTTAAATAAACTCAAGTAATTAATAAAATAACTTTACTTTAATAATTCCTTTAATTAAATTAAAGTATCAATGTAGAAGTATTTGTATGACTTCCACATGTCTAGACACTTAGACCTATGAAGAAGTACCTTTCTAATGCTACAAACATCAACAACTATAACAATTTTCCTAGGTACGCAATCCACCATTAGTCATACCAATTATGATATTTGCGTCATTTTACACATAACTACAGACTACCTTCAATCTATAATCAGTCCAAAAGCATGTTCAAGAAATCCAAAAGCATGTTCAAGCAATCCCACACTCACCAATGCACATCAATATGCATTAATAATTTAATCTTTCATGTCTATTTGATTCACATGCATTATATCTTTATTGTATGCATCATGCATCAACTCTATCATGCACTCCAATGCATAT
>JASDQU010437215.1:83088-103640 GCA_032191745.1 Picea mariana | reverse complement strand
TGTTCATAATTAATATCTATAATTTCATTACTTCTCTCTCTCTCTCTCTCTCTCTCTCTCTCTCTCTCTCTCTCTTTGAACAGAAAATTTGTATGTAGTCAATGCTTACGTGACTACTTGACTTGCAACTTTTCTGTTGCAATATCTAAAAACTCCTTAAATTTCCTTAACTTCATGAGTTAACAACATTACAGTTATTAGTAACAATTATTTACATGGAATAATATATATGCATGTACTTACAAAACACTTTCAACAAATGCATTCAAGTATAAAATTCTATCACTTACTATGCGTGAGTCCAATTCTCAATGCATATTTATTCAATGCATCTTGCATTGAATTATAAAATTTTCTTTATCTCAGTCATCTATTTCACCATCCATAAGTTAGAATTTTGGCCAATGTCCTGACACATTCCCCACACACTTCCTATTGTTTTTCCAATTAATTGGATGCCTTCCTTTTTGACCCAAACACTACACCAAGAATATAATTCCATGGTGTTCATTAGTGTTAGCAAAAAGGTTGCAGTCCAAGTTTTATTTAAAGGTAGGAAGCTTTTAGTACCTATGTGGTTCATAACCTTCCCATATCCATAATTTTCCATATCCAACCCTGTCCTAGTCTCATACATGACTAGCTTTACTGGCATTCATTCCTATAACAAGTTCTTATCTTTTATTTCTTTGGTTATTACCTCATAACCAAATTAACATGAAATTCTACTATGTCAGTGTATGCATTCAACAATTAAAAATATTTGATAACTATGACAGGCCTCTAGCCTTTACCACATCTAGTGGTATCTTATTCATGTTAATACATTCAAAGAATACTATCTTGTGTATCATAAAAATTCAACCGAGGAAAATTATTACCGAAATTTCTCTTTGGCAATTATGTAACATAATTTCAAAAGAGAATACTTACCTGCATAGTTGCCATTAAACGAATTTAATGTTACCTGATTAATTGATGACAGTAGAATATTTCATGCTTCTTTTATCATACTTATAACCAACACTTTAGATTTATGTTGCTTCCTTCCATATGCAACAACATCATCAACAACACTTTGAAAAAATGCAAGCATTTTTTTTTCTTTAGCTATCCCAACAAGCCATAACATACTTGCTACCACAAAAATTGCAGCAATTTCTTTCTCCCTATAAAATTTTTCCTTGTTGATCCCAGAAGTCTTTAATTCTTCTCAGATTCCTGAATCTTCTTGTGCTCTCATTGTATCCACTGTATGTGATTATTTCTGTCTTAAGCACTTTCTATCCAATCACCCTTAGATTCCCTTTGCATTTACAACCAATACCCATCTGATATTAATCTTCAAATTTCATTTATTCCCTGAATCCTACTATCCTAACTCATATTTGGATGAATTATAATTCTGTTATAACCCTAATTTGCACCAGACATGCTTACTTGGCATTAGGCCATCTTAGATTCCTTCTTTTCCAAAACACTATTGAACAACTCTTCTTAAAAACCCCTTTTATAAAGGCCCACGCACCCTGCTCCATTACTGCACGCTTGTACACGCTAGCTAACCCAAGACAACCCACGTGTACCTACAAAAGCACAAAAAAAGGAAAGTTGTTGACGAAACACACAGCTTTGGGTAATTTAGCTAAACCTTTTGGCCATGCATGGTCGTTCATTCAACCAAATACCTAGCTCCTTCTAACCTATAAAAGAAGGGGTAGGGGTCCCATTTGAAAGGAGGATAAGCATAGTAAAGAAACCATACCCGATTAAGCATTCCCTTTGTCCCAACCTTTATCCATCCTTGTGCAAAGAGAAGAATAGAGCAAAGCAGTTGGAAGATAGTGAAAGAAGAGCCCAGGAACAGGATCAAGGAGCAGTAGCCAACTTTATCATTGTAAGGTATCATTGTGAAGTTAATAAAAGAATTGCTTTTCCCGTCCCGCCATATGAGATTGTCATTATTTGGATATTGATTGCTCCATTGATTAAATCTCTAACCCATTAGTTCATAGATCAAATGCATGTGGAGTTATTTGTTTGTCTTTTATGAATGCAGGTCAACATTGTGAGGAGAGTTGCAGTCAAAGAATGACCAAGCGCAAAAAGGGATCGACATCAAACACAAAAAATAAGGTACATCAACTTAATCTCTTGAGCCTTGTATTTATATATGAGTAATGGGGGTTTAGGAATGGGATGATGGTAAAAAGTAAGAATCTTTAGGTCATTTCTGCACGCATGATAAAACCCTTAGTGCTAGTCCGTAGGAGGGATTTCCCACCCACAATAGAATTGGCGACCATACTGGGGATCTTTAGGATTTCTGGGAACATTTTTTGGGTATTTTTAAAAACTGGTTTCATTCCTTGTTTTTAAAGTTTCTACAAAAGTCTGAGTTAACAGAGATTTTGGTCTTCCATACCAGTTATCTCTATTTCTTTGTTTGACTGCAAATTTTTTTTTCACGGGACCCACAGAGGTACACATGGCATGTATAAGGTCTGCACACATGTGTCCACACCCTACCTTCACCCAGCCCACATGTACATGCTAGCTGATGAAGTGTCAGTCGCGTGTATGATTTAAGAAAATTTCTTCTAGAGAGGCAGACATCCTCTCCCCTGTCAGAAGTGATCCTTCTGAGGGGTTTTATGGAACTCATTCTAGTATTTGTTGTTTGTCGTTTATAGCTTAGGTACCACCTCAAATTGTTTTTTTTCTATGAAATTTTCCTTGAATTGTTTTTCCTTTATGTCAAAGTAAGTTTCTGAGTCTTCAAGGGACTCTGGTTCTCAATACCAGTCTCTTCCAGTGTTTGATTGCTTGTTTTTTTCATTTTTTTGAAGAATTACAGAGGCACACATGGCTTGAATAAGGCCTGCATGCGTGTACACGTGCTTTGACCTTACACAGCTCACGTGCACACGCTGGCTGTTGAACTGTCAGCAGCGTGCCTGTTGAGAAAATTTTTGTTTAAGGAGAAGCAGTCATCCTCTTCCTTATCAAGAGTTATACCTCTAAGAAATTTCCTTGATTTAATCTTGGTCTCTATCATAGCAGTTTTAGCCTAGGTTGGATTCCAGCATAGCTTGCTTTTTCATTGAAAGATTTATTGTGTTTCCTAGCTTTTTAAACTTATTTTTAGCTTGAAATTTTAAGAAAAATGAGTTGCATTTTGAAAAAAAAAAAATTCCCCCTCATGGCCCCGGGGGGGGGCGCATGAATCGTGCATTCATCAGTTTCTTTTAGAATCTTTTGTTATTTCTTCTTTGATTGGAAGAAAATATATAAAAAAAATATAACTTAGTTTGTTAGATCTCTTTCTTTCCTGGCATTTTCTTTGCATTGTTATTTGAAAAAGAAAAGAAATTAGCATAGTGTTGTGTTTTCTTCTCATCTTAAAAGCATTTAAAAAAAAAGAAATATAATAATTCTTTGCCAGTGTTCATATAAGTTTTCATCATTTTTCGCAAGAGTCTTAACACCATCAGTTGCACTACCGTACCCTTTTGAGTAAATCAAGCCAATAAAAAGAACGCTAATTAAAATTTACTAGACTTTATGTTTGTAGGGTCCATCAACTAGATTAGGCTAGAGCCTTGATTTAGGTTGGAGAGGAAACTCTTCAAGGCTATAAAACAAACATACGAGTTTGTGCTAAGGAGTGTAGAATTCCAGTAACATGGAAATTATCTGGGACCCCCCTCTAACATAGGGGCTAAACATGAGGTCGTGTGTGGAAAGGTAGCGGAGATAACCCCTCCAAAGCCGGACCAAGCATAGTGGGGAACGCATATAGAGGACTTGTCTTGGGATTTTGTTGATTGCACTTGCCACAAATCTTCGTGGGTCTTGAATCCATTCAAGGTCCTCATTCATCTTCTGAAACACTTTCTTTCGATACCCTTGATAGGTTTCGGACTTGATACCCTGCTCATTGTGGTCCACCCGACTGTCGACTGTACCCGCTTGGTGATTGTTCACGAGATGGAAATCGAGTTGCCTTTATTTTAGGGACTTACACAGGTGACTGTGGGGGTATACTTCAGTACCTAAGGCAGACATCGGGTCATGCTTTTCAGAGTATACCCGGAGGGTTCTTCCGTATTTGAGTTGCACTTGCACCGATAAGTTTCTCTAGTGTTGGTTCGTGTAACTATTCTTCCAACTAGTTAGTCATTCGCTTGATTTACCTTTAGGAGTTTTTCTAGTGTGTGCTCTGTGCTCCCTAGTTTTCCATAGTGAGTTAGTTAGTCATGGATTTGGGTCTTTGACCTAGGGTGGTAGACTGCCCACTCTGCTGATCGTGAGGACTTTTTTGATCTTCCGCTTAGAAACGTGGAGCCACCTCTTTATATGCATTGTTTTGATACCACTGGTTTTCCAGAGTCAGTGCATGACACTTTTACGGACTTGAACGATCCCGCAAGGGGAGAACCTATGCATAGAATATTCATGGCCAAAGTTTTCGACGATACCAACCAAGGAGCCCCTTCACAAGGGGATTCTTGTGCTTTTCCCTTCTTTGAAAATGTTGGTGTCCCTTTGATGGCCACTTTGTACATTCCTGGGTTGAATGTGGGATTACCGCTTTGGTTGGGTACCATTCCAAATGTCCCAAATGCTCTTGATGCTTCTCAGTTAAGAAATTTATGTCATGGTCACCCTGTTGATGTTTCTTCATCAGCAAAGTCTTCTCCTCCTCCTTCTCCCACTTCTGGTGAAAGTACAGTTACTAGTAACTGGAAGTCTAAACGAAATAGAAAGAGGAAGAATAGGAAGAAGAAATCACCAACCTCTACGAGTCATGTTGGAGATAGGTCGACAACCTCTGCAAGTCACATTGAATACCAACACCCATCCTATGCAAGTTATTCTGGGGGCACACACCCACCCTCTGCAATTCATGCTGGGGGGAAAAGTCCAGTCACTGCTATTCATACTGGTAATAGGTCTGTAGCCTCTGCAATTCATGTTATCGACCCATCACTAACCTCTGCAAGTCATGTTGGAGATGTGCAACCAACCACTGCTAGTCATTCTGGGGGCATTAATTCTGTTGAGAAACCTAGACTAATAGGATGTAAGCCTAAGTTCCCTTGTAAACTTTGCGAGGGAAATCACCTTACACATTTGTGCCCTGGCATTCCAGAGGTACAAAGATTGTGGTCCCTGTCTGCAAGCTCTTCTGATTCTGAGTCTTTTGAGATTTCCTCTTAGCCTATTCAGCCATTGGTTGAGAAAGTGGTCATGCCGATGCAGTCATCGGCTGATCCCACTCCTCTTTTGGGGGGTGAGGTGCCTTTAGACCTTATAGTCTCTCATCCTATTCAACCATTGGTTGAGAAAGTGGTCATGTTGATGCACTCATCAGCTAACCCCACTCCTCTTTTGGGGGGTGAGGTGCCTTTAGACCTTGTAGTCTCTCAACCTATTTAGCCATTGGTTGAGAAAGTGGTCATGTCGATGTAGTCATCGGTTGATCCCACTCCTCGTTTGGGGGGTGAGGTTCCTTTATACCATGTGGTCTCTCAGCCTATGCAGCCATTGGTTGAGAAAGTGGTCACGCCGATGCAGTCATCGACTGATCCCACTCCTATTTTGAGGGGTGAGGTGCATTTAGACCTTGTAGTCTCTCAACCTATGCAACCTTTGGTTGAGAAAGTGGTCATGCCGATGCAGTCATCGGCTAATCCCACTCCTCTTTTGAAGGGTGAGGCACCTTTAGACCTTGTAGTCTCCTAGCCTATTCAGCCATTGGTTGAGAAAGGGGTCATGTTGATGCAGTCATCGGTTGATCCCACTCCTCTTTTGGGGGGTGAGGTGCCTTTAGACCATGTAGTCTCATAGCCTATTCAGTCATTGGTTGCGAAAGTGGTCATGCCAATGCAGTCATCAGATGATCCCACTGTTCTTTTGGGGAGTGACGTGTCTACCGACTATGTTTTTAGCATTTTCGGTTCAGTATTTTCAGAACAAGGGGGCATTCCGCTCATTCCAAGCACACCCCCTCCAAGCCCTAGGATGGTTTCCTTTGATTGGAATGACCTTGTTGAGCCTCATCTTCCTTCCTTTGCACCCTTTCAAATAAGGGTTGAAGTTAATTCAACAAAAATTTATAGATATATCATGGATGAAGGATCCTCTGCAAGTATTTTATCCTCCTTGGTTTGGAAAGTCTTGGGTTCTCCCAATCTTGTGTTTGTTTCATATGAGTTGTTGGCTTTTGACAGATGTCCTAGTGAATATTTGGGGGTTCTTCCTCAATTTTCTATCTCGTTAGGTGGGAATATTGTCCATGTCGATGTTATAATGGTGCAAGGCCCATTATATTTCAATATGCTTCTCGGGCGTGATTATGTATATGCTATGAATGTTGTGGTTTCTACGCTCTTTCGAGTGATGCATTTCCCTCACAATGGAATCATTGTCACTATCGACCAACTAACATCTGATAATCACCATCCTAATTTGACATTATTTCAGACTACCCCTTTATATGTTTCTAGCGTTCGTGTAGACTCTACCCCGCCACGGGTTAATTATGTGGCATCTTATCCTCGTTGTTCAATGGCTTATGAGCAGGAGCCTGTGCAATCATGTTGGCCTTCTCGAGACTTGGTCTCAACAATTGATCAATTGGTTTATCCAATGGGGGCATGGGAGCCCTTGTTTCCCCCTCTTGGTCCAAGTAGGCTTGAGTATCCTTCTGAGTCTAATCTCGTTGTTTGTAGATCCTCAAGCCCTCATGCTTGTGATTCTTCACTGATAGAATCTGCCAGTCCTTGCCAGAACCTCCATTGTCATATGGAGTATGGTTAGCTTACTTCACCCTTTGGGACTATCGACCCTCGTTTGCATGATTTCTCAGATTTTGAATTTCCTTAAGATGAGGCTATCCATCAAGCCATGACTATGGTTTCTATACTGAGGGAGGACTTACACCATGGTTTGTGTTTTCTTCCCTTTTGGGAGACTTTCCAAGTTGACTATCAAAGAGACTCTTGGTCTGAGCCTAGCAGCGGGCTCTCCCTGAACCAGTTTTATACATGAGGCATAGCCCCCATGGGTCTTCTTTTAAGCCCTTTTCAGACCCTCTAAACATGAAAAGATTATCAAGTGATCTTGTGTCCTTTCATGCTCATTAAACTGAAATTTGAAGTCACGTCTATCCGGTGATAGTTTACCCCTTTTTTGGTCTGGACGGTCAACTGTACGAACAAAGGTATACTCTAGAGGATTCTCATCCCTAGAAGAGTACCCTCAGGTATAATTTTAACCCTTTTTCGGGCCTAAGGGACTAAATTTGTGAAAAAGGAACCCCCACGAAGTCCATAGTTAAGCTCTTTTCAAACTCCCTAAAATTGAAAAGATTGTCGAGTGACCTTATTCTTTCACACTCATTAAAATGGTCTAGAAGAACATTCCTGACGGAGTCCATAGTTAATCTTTTTTCAGACTCCTTAAAAATGAAAAAATTGCCAAGTGATCTTGTCTTTATCACACTCATTAAAATGGTTTTGAATAGATGTCTTTTCGATGCTAATTTACCCCTTTTTCGAACTGACTAGACTACTTTTGAAAAAGGTACCCCATCGGAGTCTCCTTTTACGTTTTTTCAGACTCTCTAAATATGAAAAACCATCGAGCTTACCTTCTCTGGGATCGTTAAAATTACATCGAAGGAAATTGCCATGGTGTGTTTTATTAATCGCATTTGCATACCCGCATCTTTGGCCTAATTCCGGCTCCATGTTGCTCTCAACTAAACCATCTAAAGCATGCCTTATACACAAGCCCTGTAGCACTTTGCCTCTGCGTCTTGACACCTTTGGCCCCTGGAGGATTTTTCCCGAGTGCATTTTCTTGCATATGTCCCTTTTCCCTAAGCATCCCTGTGTTCCGTGAGATTGGAACTAGTATGCTTGCGTCACTCGATCCTCCTTTGTAACGTAGAATTCTTTTATTCTTTTTCAAGCTTTCCAACATTATTGAAAAAGACAAAAAAATCAAATATACCCCAAAAAGAGGAAGGGAAAAGTATTTTCTTTTTATTTGGCAGCACAATGAGTTGCCCTTGGACAAAGAACATCCTTCCATTTGTTCGTCAAGATCTGGGATTTAATACGACCTTAGGAAGTTGTTCTCCCTACATAGAGTTGTGTCCTCCTCCGTCTGGTTATTCTTCCAAACATATGGAGAGTTTTTGTTGCCTCCTGCATCGTGAACTTATGTCAAATGCCATGTTGCCTGAGTCTCATCATTTGTTGTGATACTGCCCAAGGGAAGTTCTACCAAGCCTGATTCGGCCCCTCTGCAGTTTGTCTCTTACCCTCATGCCTGACCATCCTCAAGGTCCAATCAAGTCTTTGTTCAGAATCAATGAATCCTTTAGTCTGATCATCAATATTCTCTAGTCCATGACCGATGAGTCGTCGAAGACCTCTAGGTAGTGAAGTCGTACACTCATATTACACTCCTACCTGAGTTTTGAATATTTTGAAGTTGTTTCTCAAGCTCTGAAGACCTCATCTATAGCCATCAGGCCTTATCAGCTTCTAGAAGATGGATACTCTACATGTATATCTTTTTGATTTCTAGATGTAGCTCCGTTGTGTATTACTCGCGGCTACACTTTATATAGTTATATGACATGGATCTATAGTGTATTTGATTGGTAGCCATGATTTTATTTCATCCCGAGCATGGGTATGCCCACCTCAGTGAGACAATTATTATTTTGTAGAAGGCACCTCCCGATTTCTGGTCCCTGGGCTCATTTGTTGGAACGTTGGTGAAGATTGTTAATATATTTCGGCCATCAAATGATCTTATGACATCACACATTAGGGGGCATCTGTTATAACCCTAATTTTCACCAGACATTCTTACCTGGCATCAGGCCATCTCAGATTCCTTCTTTTCCAAAACACTACTGAACAACTCTTCTTAAAAACCCCTTTTATAAAGGCCCACATGCCCTACTCCATTATTGCACGCGTGTACACGCTAGCTGACCCAAGACAACTCGCGTGTACCTACAAAAGCACGAAAAAAGAAAAGTTGTTGATGGAACACACAACTTTGGGTAAGTTAACTAAACCTTTCGACCATGCATGGCCGGTCATTCGACCAAATACCTAGCTCCTTCTAACCTATAAAAGAAGGGGTAGGGATCCCATTTGAAAGGAGGAGAATCATAGTAAAGAAACTATACCCGATTAAGCATTCCCTTGGTCCCAACCTTTAGCCATCCTTGTGCAAAGAGAAGTATAGAGAAAAGCAGTTGGAAGACAGTGAAAGAAGAGCCCAGGACCAGGATTGAGGAGCAGTAGCCAACTTTATCATTGTAAGGTATCATTGTAAAGTTAATAAAAGAATTTCTTTTCCCGTCCCGCCATATGAGATTGTCATTATTTGGATATTGATTGCTCCATTGATTAAATCTCTAATCCATTAGTTCATAGATCAAATTCATGTGGAGTTCTTTGTTTGTCTTTTGTGAATGCAGATCAACATTGGGAGGAGAGTTGCAGTCAAAGAACAACCAAGCGCAAAAAGGGATAGACATCAAAAATGAAAAATAAGGTACGTCAACTTAATCTCTTGAGCCTTGTATTTATATATGAGTAATGGGGGTTTAGGCATGGGATGATGGTAAAAAGTAAGAATCTTTAGGTCATTTATGCATGCATGATAAAACCCTTAGTGCTAGTCCGTAGGAGGGATTTCCCACCCACAACAAATTCCAAACATGCTATCTTATAGACTTTGGATCTTCAATATTCAGTTACTCTTTGAAATTGAAATCCTTCAGCCCTTTCTTGACTGAATACTTTAGTACTTGAGGTTTTATTGTACTCTCCTCTTCTCTTTGCCAACTAGCCTCAAACTTGACTTGCCTAGCCAATCTCTAGCATACTGTAAGGATGCACTTATGCCTTCTATGTTATCTGCATGGAATTAACTAAAATTACTTCTTTTACCTTAACATCATAGCTTCAAGTGATACCTACAACCTCTTGTTTTCCATTCATGGCACTATGCCACTTAATATGGATTCTTGTCAGGCACCATCTCCTCTATATTCAAACCCATGCATAGAACCATTTTCTTCTTGGTTACTTTTTGTTTTATCTTTAGAAATCATTTCACTTTTAAATTATTCTTGACTTGATATCTACCTCATGAATTCTTCTTCCATTATCTTAGGATGTTCATGGACTTGACTCCATCCAAGAGTCCTTCCTTGTGTACCTTGCATACTTGCAACCACATATTATGTTGATATTAATTTTCATCATTCCATTATTATTTGGATTCCTCCGATCCAGCTCCTGCATGAACGAACTATAATTCTAGTCATGTTCTCTGAGTAACCTTGGTTAGTTAACACCAAATTCTTTATTGAAGCAAGTTTATTTATCCCTTTGACATGCATATTCAAATTTTGTTCTGCCATATTTGATGACCTTCATGCCATGCTTCCACTGTGCATTCTAATTGAAATAATGGAGGTTCTATATCCAACTGTGGGACTGATCCTTGGAGATGTCACATCTTATCTCCAAACTCTTTCATATTCCATAAAACCTTCCTTCCTTATTCTCATTCTTTGTGTCTTCATATGAAATTATGGTTCATGCATTATCATGTATCGTATATGGCTGAATACCTGGAATCCTCTTTCCAAGACCTTTCCAATGATTTCCTCCTTTCTCAATTTAGAATCATAAGCAAAAATTTATAACTGTTTCCACAATGGTGCTTTCTGGAAGGCGATCTTTGTACAATTGTTTGTATTTCACAAAATCGAATTGGCTCTTGGATCCTTGTTGGATCCTCTCTTCAGGTTTACATACCTTCTTTAATTCTTTTGATGCAGGTCTATCTAATCATGGACCCCACATGATCTATCTCCAATCCCTTCTTTGTTCAAAAAAACAATTTCTGGGCACTGGCCTTCTTTCTTTGGACCCCAATCTCATGTGACCATTGGCTATGACCAAGCTCTAGTCTGATAGGTGCTTATATGGAGCTTCGGGACCTTGGGTTGGAATTTCATAGGTTTCCCTTTCTGCACATCAAAAACATCATAGAACATTGAACTTGTGAATTCATGAAGGACGGTGGATCTACGGTCCACATTCTCTATTCAATTATATAGTGGACAAGAACTCTAGGACTATGGGCTTCAAAGATTTCCAAAGAACATCACAAAAAATATCCTAGATTTTTGCATTGGCGAACTCACGAAGTGGGGTGGATCAAAGTTCCTCGTCTTCCCAACATCCAACGACTGATATTTACTATAGAACTCCAGGCTTTGGGGTTTCGAGACTGTCCATACTCTCAATGTTTTCGGAGTTCCAAGTCTCTGGACTATTGCATCTATTTCCAAGTGTTGTCTCCTGATAAATGGTTGATATTAACTCTTTCCCTTAGATCTTCTAGACTTCATAGCTTTGGGGTTTTGGGACTTCAGAGGATTTCACATCTGCACACCCCAAAACTCCCGAACTGCGAATCTCCAAATACTTCCATGTCACCCCGGGACGTCATCATGTTATGTTACTTCGATGCTACGGAACTTCAGGGATTTATTCCTCCCATTCCATCACAAACCATTTATTTTGGAGTATCAAGTCTCTAAACCTTGGGATCTGATGCCATGTGTCCCTTGTGACCATTGGGGGCCCCACTAACCATGCTCAAGAAGAGTGCCACGTGGCAGAATAATAGAAGCGGACACATGGCCTAATCAAACAGGTGACATGTGTCATGTTCTAGCTGGCATTTCATTCTTCCAAAGGTTCTTAAATCACTGACATGTGGCACACATCCCATTGTGTCCACCTCATCACTTGTGACATTAACAAGCCACGTCACTTCGGGACTTTGGGCTTCAAAATATTTTACACTTGCACACTCTAATTCTCCCGAATGATGAACTACCAAACTTCTTTAACTTCTGGGTTCCACATAGTACAACTGTCAATAGTTAAGGTGGTGGCATGTGGCATGCCTAGGAAGGGTCCACATCACCACTGGCGATGTCATCATTCCATGCCACTTCTTTTCGTCGACTTCAAGACTTCGAGCTTCAAGACTTTTCACACTAGCACACTCCAATTCTCCCGAAAGTTGAACTCCTGAACAATATGATCTTTTGACACGCGTCCCTTTTGATAGATGGTCTAGATCAAATTTAGACTTCGGGGCTTTGGGAGTTTTTTCCTTAGCATACTTTGTTTCTCTTGAATGTCTAACTCTCGAATACGTTAATCTGCCAACACGTGCCCCTTTTTGATGAACGTTTCGGATTAACTCTGGACTTTGAGACTTAGGGAGTTTTAACCTTAGCATACTTTGTTTCTCCCGAACGTCGAACTCCCAAATATGTTGATCTGTCGACATGTGACCCTTTTTGATGAATGGTCTGGATTAACTCTGGACTTTGGGACTTCGAGCTTTGGGAGTTTTCACACTAGCATACTTTGTTTCTCCCGAACACCAAACTCTCAAATATCCTGATCTTTCGACACATGCCCCTTTTTGGTGAATGGTTCGGATTAACTCCATACTTCAGGACTTCAGGCTTCAGGAGTTTTCACACTAGCATACTTTGTTTCTCCCAAACGCTGAACTCCCGAACTGTTGTGAGATCTACAGCTCATAATGACTTGCGCGCAAATCTGACGATTGAGATTTTTTCTTCACCATTGTGCCTTACCTCTTTCTCTTGGCTTGATCTAATGGTTATGATCTGTCTTCGATTAATCCAACGGTCAAGCACTTCCCCTAGGATCTACGGTGTAGATCCACTACGGGACTTCGGAGCTTCGACGCTTTGACCCCTTTGTCTCTCTAACTCATAAACTTCGTTGAAGTTATGAAGTCCTAAGGACTTTGTAGGTTAACTCTCATCCACCTTTTTCCAGATCTGATGGCTGGAAAATGTTGGCCTTTCCCCTGCACAGATCTTACGACCCAAATTCAAACCTTGTGGTTCCAAACCCACGGTTACAACAGTCTCTTTTCTATGCTTTATTTATTGAACCGCTATATCTTCTGAGCTTCCAAACACATCCAAGGTGTTCTCTTGGCACTCTGGGATGCTTTGAAATTAAAGTTTTGTCCCTCTCAACAACAATATTCTCTGAGCTTTTGATTCCATAACCACTTATACGACCGAATTCAGGCTCAGTGTCAAAAAATGGGCTTTGAACTTCAATTTTTTCCATTTCGACAACATTTCCTTTCTGAAACCTTTTCTTCAACTTCCACTTTCCTGGCCCATCTAGGCTCAATGTTGAAACCATGGCTATGATACCAATTTGTGATGTCTCCAACCACCAACAGGTCGGGCAACATCACTCCGTAAACATACTTATCGCTTTGATATCAATTTGTAACGTCCCCGGCCATCAACCTCTATTGAGAAAAGATACCTATCAATTGTATCTTTGTTGCATCCCCGACCATAGTGGCATCCTGGGCCATGCCACCAGTAGAATAATTTCATGCTCGAATATACATAGTATATATATCTAATGCAATTTTTAACCATACATAAACATTATGTTCATACATAGATTAACGGAAGAGAAAATAGAACATACAAATTAATAGATGATTTGTGTTCTTCTAACACACATCATAATGTAGAAATAATGGTAAAAGCATACATGTAGTAATCACAAACAAAACCCATAAATATAACAACATATATAAGTACACAACATGTAACCAAACTTGGAAACAATACTTATATTTTTATTGAAGTACACCAACTGCGTGCAGACCTTCCATGAACCTCCCAACCTTAGACCACACTGCTCATCACTCTCAGTAGTGGGTCACCCCCAAGCTAGGACTAAACTCCACCAGAAATGGATTCCTAGGCTAGGAAGGGACAACAGGAAGTTGCAGAGTACAACAGGAAGGATTTCCTCCAAGGAGCCACTTATTCCCACAGCTCATCGACTCTCATTCCCCACATGATTTTTCCACCCCAGTAGTGTACACCTTCATTGTCACACAATCCATCGGCTACTACACCTCCCTTTCTAGGGCTTCAATAACATGTTGGATCAATAATTCTCAGAGTTCTGTAGCTGCTATTAGACTTCCTCCAAGAGATCTGAATTCCTCAGCACACTCTCTCACCTGGAGAGACTTGCTCATAGGCCTGACAACCTGATTCTTTACTATCGCTCCTCAACACATGGTCATGGTGATGGCAGCAACAAAACTAGACGTGGGGAATAGTATTGAAAGGACAATACGTAGGCAACCCACATGTGCATGTACAATGAGGGTATTAAATTCAGCTTGTAGCATAGGATTAGGTGGTTGAGGAATTCAACAATGGAAGACAAAATGACTAACTGCATGCTTTCTTAGTGTCTCCGTGAATGGGGAAAACCATGGCCAACAAAGAGAAAATGGTGAGTATCATCTGAATGGTGAGAATCCCCCCCAAGACTGGTTAGAGCACCCCCATAAAACTTCTTGCGATTTTGATGACACTTGGCTCTCAAGAGCACGTTTCCCCCCCACTTGGAACTCATTCCCCTCCCTAAAGAAACTTAGGATAATTAATATCCTCTTTACAACTTTTAGAATAATAATTATATATTATTCTCTTGGGTTTAATATCTTAAGCTTAGCCCCTCTTTCCTAGACTCTTAGCCCCATCCCTTTCCCTACCCAGTGGAGCTTAGTCCCCCATAACTATTTATTCTTGGTCGATCTACACAAAATGATTATTTTATATTAATAATATGAATATTTACATGTACAAAATAGGCTCCTAGCCTAATCAACACATAAGCCTGCCAACTTATTATAACTCGGCTCACCAGCCTATCAAACATGTTTACAATTGATAATTACAACTGGGGTTCTACCTGAGGATATTACAAAAGGACTAGTGGTTAAGCAATAAACCACCCCCATGAATGGAAGCATGGTCTAGTTGAGGAGACAAGAGACTGTCAGCCTGAAGTACCACAGAGTCCCGCAGACACGAGGTGACTCGAGTTTCCTTTTGACATAAGGAACAAGATAGCAAATAGAACCTTCCCAAAAAGAAAGGAAAGGAGAATAGATAGAGAAGATAACCCACAGAGCTTTTCAATAGATGATGAAAAAAAGGTCGCAAGCTTGATACTGAGGGAGCATCTGATAAACCTCTTCAAGGGCATGATAGACAAAGAGATATATGAGAGTTTGCAAAGAACAAAATCCTAAGAAGAAGTTGAGACAGAGAAAGAATCCCTGAGAAACTGTGAGAGTTCCCTGGTGATATCATGTCTTGGCATGTGGGTGGACAGAGCACTAAGAATGAATGCCTCTAATCCTATGGTTGGGTGGAAAGGCACACACCCACAGTTAGTGAGTTGGCTGCAACCTGTAATATATAAGTATACTCATAGCCTATGTAAATTGAGTTGTAACTGTGAAATAAATTTGGATATCCTATGAATGTTTAGAGATGTGCATGTTTTCTTGATGGTTGGACCGTGTTCCTTTATATTTGGTATGACTGTGTTGGTTTGTACATGTAAATTCTAAAGCCCTGTAGTGGCTCAAGTTAAAACAAATGAACTGTGAGTCCGTCGACCTTGGGAAAAGTTTCACATGTGCGTGTTTACAATTCCAGTTATTTTAGGCCTCCTAGATAAGGGAGTTTTTTAGGCTCAAGAGAGGTAGTGAGAAGGTGCACAGAGCTTGCACCAAATACGTAGTAGTGGAGAACTATCTAAGTTCTAAACTTTGGAAGAAACATAAGGACTGTCCCCTCATTTCATTTGAGGTACCAGTAAGCTCATGAGGTATAATACTCTTAGAGTGTAGAAATGGGGGCACATTCCCCAAACCTTTCATTTGTGTGACTGAGGGCTCATGCTCATGGCCTTATCAATTTTCTCAGTCGAGAACTAAGTGTGTGTAGCCCCTGAAAAATATTCAGAGGACCCATATGAGAAGGGTCTAGAAACCCTGCGCTAGTATGAACAGAGCTAGCTCTTATTGGATTTGGAACTCTAGGAGTTCGAAGCTCTAGGATGTCATGACTTAACTAGATCTTGGCCAAAAGGTATGAACGTATCCCTTAAGGCTTGACAAAACTCCATATAACCAAGGCCTAGGAACCTTGGGTTTTGGGGGAAGATAAGTGTTCAGGACTTCGGGAGTCCGGCGCCCTAGGGAAATAGGTATTGCAAAGACCAAGTTACATCGTAGGAGACATGTTGAGTCAGTGGCTTAATGGTGGACTGACAACTGGCGGCCATTTACCTATTACCGTGGAAACTCTCCTCACAATAAACCCCGATCCACTGATCGGTCACGAAGTGACATAGGCCGTAGATCTAAGGATGGCCGGGAATGATCCCAACCATCGGATCTACGATGTAATGAGCTCGATGTTGACCTCTTTGGGAGAACTAAGGTGTTGCACCTCCAAAACTCCCGAAGGCCAAATTTATGAAGTATTGGGGATTGTCGATCCTTGGATCCTTTAGGATCCTTCTCATCCATCTATCATGAAGTACACGTGTCGCTAGATCCAGTAGTCTAGAGACATAACACTCTAAGAGGAGACTGCAGACTACACACCATAACTACCAAATGTCAATGTTATGAAGTGGCGATAACCATAGATCTATGGATATATGTGGACAGATCCCTACCTTAAGATCTGAGAGAGGTTAGAGGGCCGTATGTTTAGGGTGACATGGACACATCATAGTTGTGACATGTGTCACCCTTGTACCCTACCAAATGTCTCCCATTGGACTTGAGCCATTGGATGAGAGACCATGTGGCAGGAGATCTCAAGGTATAGAGGAGTTTGGATGAGGGTCATCGAAGTGTGAAAGGTTCTGAAATAGTGAATGACGGATTAAATCTCATTCGTTGATAGGAAGGGGATGCATGGCGCTATATCCTATAGTCGGGAGTCTTAGAACTCTAGGGGATTCGAGGTATGATGCACTGATAATATCTGAAGCCCAAAGTTATGAAGAGACAAGAGTCATCAATCTGGAGTAGCTTCGGGAACACCCGTGACCATTGGATCCACTCCATGGTGAATTCGGCTTTGATCTAATCCGGGGGTGAAAAGAGGATTACACCATGAAACCCCTGAACTATGAAGTTGCGAAGCAATGGGAGCCGTAGATATATGGATCTACATGGAAAGATCTTGACTGTGATATCGAAGGAATGTTAGAAGGTTGTGTTAGGGGTTGACGTGGCTCATTGACGTCACCCAGGGTGACATGGAACAATTATTGAGGTGCCACATGTCACTTAGATATAAGTGTTTTGCAGACCTGTGGGACCATTAGAACATGACACGTGTCACCCCCTGATGAGGGTATGCGTCACCCTTGGCCTTCACTACGTATCAGTCCTTGGTATGTGTCCACTTGGCCACGTGAATGGTGAAGCATCGAGACTTCAGGAATTCAAAAGACCTGGGGTGAAGTATCATGGAGAGACCAAAAGGCCTGAAGGTGGGAGCTACGTGGAAAGCTTACGAGACCTCGGAAAGGTTGAGAGGCTGGAGCATTGGAACTAGGTCCACCAAAGGGATAGACCCACCTATACATGTCCTTGCGTATACCATGTTAACATATGTAGGTGGGGACCCTTAAGGAGTTCGGAGGTTGGAGCGTGGTGTCAAAGGTAAGTTGAAGGGGGCCGATGGCCCAAGCTATGTGGCAACATTTCATAACTCCAGAAGTTTGGGGCTCTAGAGGATTTGCATGTAGAACGGAAAAGAGGTGTTCAATGCCAAAGTGTCGAATGCCAAACTCCCTTGTATTTTATGTGTCAAACAAAGATCAAACCCGATGTTGGATTGGACAATGGGTGGACTACCACTGTGGCTATAGGATTATGAAGAGGGTATGAATGTGAGGGATCCACATGGATGCCACGTGACCCTCAACCAATGAATGCCGAAAGAGATTTGGAAAGGCATATCTCCCAATCTTGACCTCAGTTTTGAGCTGGGTAGCAGTCTGTGAAAATCTCTTGACGAGAAGAAGGTATGGGATGCCTGGGAAAAAGGATCTAAGATGTTTGAGGAAGGCGAAAATTTGATTCCACATCCTTTAGAAAGACATATAAGGGACTGGGTGTGTTACATACCCCCTTCATTTCTCATTGTCCCTCGGGTTATACCATTCATTTATGAGGGCTTAAAGTGCACTTGGTTGGACAAGATTCTCTTATTTGGGGATTTCTAGGAACTATCAATCGTTCTAGGAGTGTTCACAACAACCTTCACAAGGCTCTTGAACCATTTCCTCAATAGGAAAATGCACTACAAGATTACATCCCATTTTATAGGCACATGGGCCACATTCCTAGTGTAACCATATCTAAATAATGGTTTTCTTCAAGCATAACATGGCTAGTGATCTTCCTCACTCTCAACACCTCTCTTGCTACCCAAAATCTGCATGTAAAAATTGTTCTCCTTCTGCATACAAATTTCCCTTCTTCTCCCTTGCTTGGTTGAATATCACTCTTCCCAAAGATGATTGTACTTAATCTCATGTTCCCCAATAACTATGGAATGTGAATCCTCAGATGTAGCATCCCAAAATCCAATATGGGATATTCCACACCAAAATTTCAACTCTAATACCAATTTAATTCACTAAAACGATCTGCAAATGCATAGAATTATGCAAAATAACGAAAAATATATGCATACATCATATACAGGAAAAACCCATAATAGAAAATACATAAATAATAACACAACATTCAAATCAAACACATAAAAGACACATATTTTGTAAAAACTCACCAACTATTTGCAAACCTCAAAATTTCCTCCCAACCATAGACTTTGCTTCTCATAAACTCTTAGCAGCAGGTCGCCACCGAGCTGGGGTTAAAACGCCACCAGGGAAAAGGAATCCTAAGCCAAGGTAAGGTATGTCAACAACCAAAAATACTCAGACTAAGGTACCCAACTATAGAATAAAACCTACAATCTTTCATTCCCCACATGCATGTCCCACACTAGGAAGTGTGCCCCTTCTCTACTCAACAATTGTTTGGCTGCCTCACTTCTCTTCTGAGGCTTCAACAACAGGTCGAATAGGAAGTCTCAGATTCTTGTAGCTATAGCTTGGCACCTTGAGAAAACAATTCCCAGTTTTCTCACCTAGAGAGAATTCTCATGGTCCTAACAACCCACTTCTTCAATAACATACGGGCTTGAAAACCCACCTAATCAACTCAATTCCCCTAGGTTACTTGTTTTCCACAACTCAAATATTTCCAAGTAAATGCATGGTGATGGAATCATAAAAGTACGGATGGTGGGATAGAATAATGGTCAAAATGATGAAGGAATGACGAGAAAATGAACTAAATTTCCCAAATATATGTGCATGTTCCCAACTTGACACTTGTCATGTTGGGACTACATAGGCCCCCACATGAAACCTCCCACATGGTGATACATTCCCACTTAGGAACTTTGGATAAAAGAATATCCCATACTTTATACTTTATACCTTTTAGGAATATTAATATAATATTCCCGTAGGCTTAAGCCCCCTTAGCTTATCGCCTTTGCTAGACTCTTAGCCCCCCTTTCCCTTTCTAGTGGAGTTTATCCCCCCACACTATTTTTGTTTGGTTGGTCTACAACAATGATGTATTTTATTAATATCTGAGTGCTATTACATTTTACAAATATATGCTCACTAGCCTTTTAGTTTCTGTCTCTCTAGCCTAATAATTACATAGGCACTATGGCTTCAAAATACATATATACAAAGGCACTTTGGACCAAAATATCCTAGTTCACTAGTCTATATGTACATTTACATTTACATTTACAGTTGAGGTTCATCCTAGGGGTATTACATTCCCCTCCCTCTTATTTATGCACTATCTTTAGTCCATTATATACACATGTACAATCAAAATATTCAAAAGTCTTCAAAAGGATGAGGGTACTATGCCCACATAGCATCTTCATGCTCCCAATTTGCATCCTCAGGACCATACTTGGTCCATTAGACTTTTACTATCCCTATGGATCAATTTCAAATTTTCTTGATATTCCGATCCAATATGCAAACCATGTGTACTTTAAAGTTTCCTTCTTGCTCCACCTGAATAACATTCCAATCAATGACATGATTAACATCAAGTACATAGTTTTTAAGCAAAGATACATGGAATAAATTATGGATACACATGGATGTAGGTATTGAAAGAATATATGCAATAGGAACAATCCTGTCCAGGATTTCAAAAGGTCCACAATATCTTGCTACAATCTTTGAATAGTTTCCCAACTTCAAAGTTGATCCAGGTGGATATCGGTGGCCACCCACCTTTTCCAAATGGCTCAAAACAGTTTTCTGGCCATTTTGGCAATTTACTATTTTTAGCAGGTTTTCACTTCCGGGGCCATTTTGAGGGCCTAAATGAAGTTTTTTTGAGATCAAGGTTCTCAATGATAACCGAAGGCATAATTGATCCCCCAAAATGAATCTCCTCGA
>JASDQU010437215.1:26284-36351 GCA_032191745.1 Picea mariana | reverse complement strand
CAATGGGGGAATGGGAGCCCTTGTTTCCCCCTCTTGGTCCAAGTAGGCTTGAGTATCCTTCCGAGTCTGATCTCATTGTTTGTAGATCCTCAAGCCCTCGTGCTTGTGATTCTTCACTGATAGACTCTGCCAGTCCTAGCCAGAACCTCCATCGTCATATGGAGTATGGTAAACTTACTTCACCCTTTGGAACTGTCGACCCTCGTTTGCGTGATTTCTCAGATTTTGAATTTCCTTCAAATGAGGCTATCCTTCAAGCCATGACTATGGTTTCTATACCGAGGGAGGACTTACACCGTGGTTTGTGTTTTCTTCCCATTTGGGAGACTTTCCAAGTTGATTATTGAATAGACTCTTGGTCTGAGCCTAGCAGCAGGCTCTCCCTAAACCAGTTTTATACATGAGGCATAGCCCCCATGGGTCTTCTTTTAAGCACTTTTCAGACCCTCTAAACATGAAAATATTATCAAGCGATCTTGTGGCCTTTCACACTCATTAAACTGAAATTTGAAGTCACGTCTATCCGACAGTAGTTTACCCCTTTTTCGGTCTAGATGGTCAACTGTACGAACAAAGGTATACTCTAGAGGCTTCTCATCCCTAGAAGAGTACCCTCAGGTATAATTTTAACCCTTTTTCGGGCCTAAGGGACCAAATTTACGAAAAAGGAACCCCCACGAAGTCCATAGTTAAGCTCTTTTCAGACTCCCTAAAATTGAAAAGATCGTTGAGTGACCTTATTCTTTAACACTCATTAAAATGGTCCAGAAGAACATTCCTGACGGAGTCCATAGTTAATCTTTTTTCAGACTCCTTAAAAATGAAAAAAATGCCGAGTGATCTTGTCTTTATCACACTCGTTAAAATGGTTTTGAATAGACGTCTTTTCGGTGCTAATTTACCCCTTTTTCGAACCGACTAGACTACTTTTGAAAAAGGTACCCCATCGGAGTCTCCTTTTACGTTTTTTCAGATTCTCTAAATATGAAAAACCACCGAGCTTACCTTCTCTGGGCTCGTTAAAATTACATAAAAGGACATTCACATGGTGTGTTTTATTAATCGCATTTGCATACCTGCATCTTTGGCCTAATTCCAGCTCCATGTTGCTCTCAACTAACCCATCTGAAGCATGCCTTATACGCAAGCCCTGTAGCACTTTGCCTCTGCATCTTGACACCTTTGGCCCCTAGAGGATTTTCTCGAGTGTCCTTTTCTTGCATATGTCCCTTTTCCTTGAGCATCCCTGTGTTCCATGAGCTTGGAACTAGTATGTTTGCGTCACTCGATGCTCCTTTGTAACGTAGCATTCTTTTATTCTTTTTCAAGCTTTCCAACATTATTGAAAAAGACAAAAATCAAATATACCCCAAAAAGAGGAAGGGAAAATTATTTTCTTTTTATTTGGCAGCACAATGAGTCACCCTTGGACAAAGCACATCCTTCCATTTGTTCGTCAAGCTCTAGGATTTAATACGACCTTAGGAAGTTGTTCTCCCTACATAGAGTTGTGTCCTCCTCTGTTTGGTTATTCTTCCAAACATATGGAGAGTTTGTGTTGCCTCCTGCATCGTGAACTTATGTCAAATGCCATGCTGCCTGAGTCTCATCATTTGTTGTGCTATTTCCCAAGGGAATTTCTACCAAGCCTGAGTCATCCCCTCTACAGTTTGTCTCTTATCCTCATGCCCGACCATCCTCAAGGTCCAATCAAGTCTTTGTTCGAAATCAATGAATCCTTTAGTCTGATCATCAAGATTCTCTAGTCCATGACCGACGAGCCATCAAAGACCTCTGAGTAATACACTCATGTTACACTCCTACCTGAGTTTTGAATATTTTGAAGTTGTTTCTCAAGCTCTGAAGACCTCATGTATAGCCATCAGGCCTTATTAGCTTCTAGAATATGGATACTCTACATGTATATCTTTTTGATTTTGAGATGTAGCTCCATTGTGTATTGCTCACAGCTACACTTTATATAGTTATATGACATGGATCTACAGTGTATTTGATTGGTAGACATGATTTTATTTCATCCCGAGCATGGGTATGCCCACCTCAGTGAGACAATTATTATTTTGTAGAAGGCACCTCCCGATTTCTGGTCCCTGGGCTCACTTGTTGGAACGTTGGTGAAGATTGTTAATATATTTCGACCATCAAATGATCTTCTGACATCACACATTAGGGGGCATCTATTATAACCCTAATTTTCACTAGACATTCTTACCTAGCATCAGGCCATCTCAGATTCCTTCTTTTCCAAAACACTACTGAACAACTCTTCTTAAAAACCCCTTTTATAAAGGCCCACATGCCCTACTCCATTATTGCACATGTGTACACGCTAGTTGACCCAAGACAACTCGCGTGTACCTACAAACGCACAAAAAAAGGAAAGTTGTTGATGGAACACACAGCTTTGGGTAAGTTAACTAAACCTTTCGGCCATGGATGGCCAGTCATTCAACCAAATACCTAGCTCCTTCTAACCTATAAAAGAAGGGGTAGGGGTCCCATTTGAAATGAGGAGAATCATAGTAAAAAAACTATACCCGATTAAGCATTCCCTTGGTCCCAACCTTTATCCATCCTTTTGCAAAGAGAAGTATAGAGAAAAGCAGTTGGAAGATAGTGAAAGAAGAGCCCAGGACCAGGATCGAGGAGCAATAGCCGACTTTATCATTGTAAAGTTAATAAAATAATTTCTTTTCCTGTCCCGCCATATGAGATTGTCATTATTTGGATATTGATTGCTGAATTGATTAAATCTCTAACCCATTGGTTCATAGATCAAATTCATGTGGAGTTCTTTGTTTGTCTTTTGTGAATGCAGATCAACATTGGGAGGAGAGTTGCAGTCAAAGAACAACCAAGTGCAAAAAGGGATAGACATCAAAAACGAAAAAATAAGGTACGTCAATTTAATCTCTTGAGCCTTGTATTTATATATGAGTAATGGGGGTTTAGGCATGGGATGATGGTAAAAGTCAGAATCTTTAGGTCATTTCTGCATGCATGATAAAACCCTTAGTGCTAGTCCATAGGAGGGATTTCCCACCCACAACAAATTCCAAACATGTTATCTTATAGACTTTGGATTCTCAATATTGAGTTACTCTTCAGAATTGAAATCCTTCAGCCCTTTCTTGACTGAATACTTTAGTACTTGAGGTTTTATTGTACTCTCCTCTTCTCTTTGCTAACTAGCCTCAAACTTGACTTGCCTAACCAATCTCCAGCATACTGTAAGGATGCACTTTTGCCTCCTATGCTATCTGCATGGAATTAACTAAAATTACTTCTTTTACCTTAACATCATAGCTTCAAGTGATACCTACAACCTCTTGTTTTCCATTCATGGCATTATGCCACTTAATATGGATTCTTGTCAGGCACCATCTCCTCTATATTCAAACCCATGCATAGAACCATTTTCTTCTTGGTTACTTTTTGTTTTCTCTTTAGAAATCATTTCACTTTTAAATTATTCTTGACTTGATATCTACCTCATGAATTCTTCTTCCATTATCTTAGGATGTTCATGGAATTGACTCCATCCAGGAGTCCTTCCTTGTGTACCCTGCATACTTGCAACCACATATTATGTTGATATTAATTTTCATCATTCCATTATTATTTGGATTCCTCTGATCCAACTCCTACATGAACGAATTATAATTCTAGTCATGTTCCCTGAGTAACCTTGGTTAGTTAACACCAAATTCTTTCTTGAAGTAATTTTATTTATCCCTTTGACATGCATATTCAACTTCTTCCATGCCATATTTGATGACCTTCATGCCATGCTTCCACTATGTATTCTAATTGAAATAATGGAGGTTCTATCTCCAACTGCGGGACTAATCCTTGGAGATGTCACATCTTATCTCCAAACTCTTTCATATTCCATAAAACCTTCCTTCCTTATTCTCATTCTTTGCATATCCATTTGAACTTATGGTTCATGCGTTATCATGTATCGTAGTTGGCTGAATACCTGGAATCCTCTTTCCAAAACCTTTCCAATGATTTCCTCCTTTCTCAATTCAGAATCATAAGCAAAAAGTTATAATTGTTTCCACAATGGTGCTTTCTGGAAGGCGATCTTTGTACAACTGTTTGTATTTCACAAAATAAAATTGGCTCTTGGATCCTTGTTGGATCCTCTCTTCAGGTTTACATACCTTCTTTAATTATTTTGATGTAGGTCTATCCAATCATGGACCCCACATGATCTATCTCTAATCCCTTCTTTGTTCAAAAAAACAATTTCTGGGCACTAGCCTTCTTTCTTTGGACCCCAATCTCATGTGACCATTGGCTGTGACCAAGCTCTAGTCTGATAGGTGCTTATCTGGAGCTTTGGGACCTTAGGTTGGAACTTCATAGGTTTCCCTTTATGCACATCACAAACATCACAGAACATTGAACTTGTGAATTCATGAAGGACGGTGGATCTACGGTCCACATTCTCTATTCAGTTATATAGTGGACAAGAACTCTAGGACTATGGGCTTCGAAGGTTTCCAAAGAACATCACAACAAATATCCTGGATTTTCTCATTGGTGAACTCATGAAGTGGGGTGGATCAACGTTCCTCATCTTCCCAACATCCAATGACTAATATTTACTATAGAATTCTGGGCTTCAGGGTTTTGAGACTGTCCATACTCTCAATGTTTCCGAAGTGCCAAGTCTCTGGACTACTGCATCTATTTCCAAGTGTTGTCTCCCGATCAATGGTTGATATTAACTCCTGCCCTTCAATCTTATGGACTTCATAGATTTGGGGTTTTGGGACTTCATAGGATTTCACATATGCACACTCCAAAACTCCCGAACTGCGAATCTCCAAATACTTCCACGTCACCCCCGGGACATCATCATGTTATGTTACTTCGACGCTATGAAACTTCAGGGATTTCTTCCTCCCATTCCATCACAAACCATTTATTATGGAGTATCAAGTCTCTGAACGGTGGGATCTGATGCCATGCGTCCCCTGTGACCACGGGCCCCACTAACCATGCTCAAGAAGAGTGCCACGTGGCAGAATAATAGAAGCAGACACATGGCCTAATCAAACAGGTGACATGTGTCATGTTCTAAATGGCATTTCATTCTTCCAAAGGTTCTTAAATCACTGACATGTGGCACACATCCCATTGTTTCCACGTCATCACTGGTGACATTAGCAAGCCACGTCACTTCGGGACTTTGGGCTTCAGAATATTTTACACTTGCACACTCTAATTCTTCCGAATGATGAACTACCAAACTTCTTTAACTTCTGGGTTCCACACGGTACAACTGTTAATAGTTAAGGTGGTGGCATGTGGCATGCCTAGGAAGGGTCCACATCACCACTGGCGATGTCATCATTCCATGCCACTTCTTTTCTTCGACTTCAGGACTTCGAGCTTCAAGACTTTTCACACTAGCACACTCCAATTCTCCCGAACGATGAACTCCTGAACAATATGATCTTCTAACATGCGTCCCTTTTGATGGATGGTCTAGATCAACTTCAGACTTCGGGACTTTGGGAGTTTTCACCTTAGCATACTTTGTTTCTCTTGAATGTCGAACTCTCGAATACATTAATCTACCGACACGTTCCCCTTTTTTATGAATGTTTCGAATTAACTCTAGACTTTGGGACTTAGGAAGTTTTCACCTTAGCATACTTTGTTTCTCCTGAACATCGAACTCCCAAATATGTTGATCTTCCGACATGTGCCCCTTTTTAATGAATGGTCTGGATTAACTCTGTACTTTGGGACTTCGAGCTTTGGGAGTTTTCACACTAGCATACTTTGTTTATCTCGAACACCGAACTCCTGAATATCTTGATCTTTTGACACGTGCCCCTTTTTTGTGAATGGTTCGGATTAACTCCAAACTTTGGGACTTCAGGCTTCGGGAGTTTTCACACTAGCATAATTTGTTTCTCCCAAACACTGAACTCCCGAACTGTTGTGAGATCTACATCTCATAATGACTTGCGCTTAGATCTGACGATTGAGATTTTTTCTTCACTGCTGTGCCTTACCTCTTTCTCTTGGCTTGATCTAATGGTTATGATCTATCTTCGGTTGATCCAACGGTCAAGCACTTTCCCCAGGATATGTGGTGTAGATTCACTACGGGACTTCAGAGCTTCGACGCTTCGACCCCTTTGTCTCTCTAACTCATAAACTTCGTCGAAGTTACGAAGTCCTAAGGACTTTGGAGGTTAACTCTCATGCACCATTTTCCAGATCTAATGGCTGGAAAATGTTGGCCTTTCCCCTGCATAGATCTTACGACCCAACTTCAAACCTTGTGGTTCCAAACCCACGGTTACAACAGTCTCTTTTCTATGCTTTATTTATTGAACCGCTATATCTTTTGAGCTTCCAAACACATCCAAGGTGTTCTCTTGACACTCTGGGATGCTTTGAAATTAAAATTTTGTCCCTCTCAACAACATTTTTCTCTGAGCTTTTGATTCCATAACCACTTATACGACCCAATTCAGGCTTAGTGTCGAAAACTGGGCTTTGAACTTCAATTTTTTCCAATTCAACAACAATTCCTTTCTGAAACCTTTTCTTCAACTTCCACTTCCCTGGCCCATCCAGGCTCAATGTTGAAACCATGGCTATGATACCAATTTGTGATGTCTCCAACCACCAACAAGCCGGGCAACATCACTCTGTAAACATACTTTTCACTCTGATATCAATTTGTAATGTCCCCGGCCATCAACCTCTGTCGAGAAAATATACCTATCAATTGTATCTTTGTTTCATCCCCGACCATAGTGGCATCCTGGGCCATGCCACCAGGAGAATAATTTCATGCTCAAATATACATAATATATATATCTAATGCAATTTTTAACCATACATAAACATTATGTTCATACATAGATTAACGGAAGCGAAAATAGAACATACAAATTAATAGATGATTTGTGTTCTTCTAACACACATCATAATGTAGAAATAATAGTAAAAGCATACATGTAGTAATCACAGACAAAACCCATAAATATAAAAACATATATAAGTACAGAACATGTAACCAAACTTGGAAACAATACTTATCTTTTTATTGAAGTACACCAACTGCGTGCAGACCTTCCATGAACCTCCCAGCCTTAGACCACACTGCTCATCACTCTCAGCAGTGGGTCACCCCCGAGCTGGGACTAAACTCCACCAGAAATGGATTCCTAGGCTAGGAAGGGACAACAGGAAGTTGCAGAGTACAACAGGAAGGATTTCCTCCAAGGAGCCACTTATTCCCACAACTCATCGACTCTCATTCACTACATGATTTTTCCACCCGAGGAGTGTACACCTTCATTGTCACACAGTCCATCGGCTACTCCACCTCCCTTTCTAGGGCTTCAATAACATGTTGGATCAATAATTCTTAGAGTTCTATAGCTGCTATTAGACTTCCTCCAAGAGAGTTGAATTCCTTAGCACACTCTCTCACCTGGAGAGACTTGCTCATAGGCCTGACAACCTGATTCTTTACTCTCTCTCCTCAACACACAGTCATGGTGATGGCAGTATCAAAACTAGACGTGGGGAACAAAATTGAAAGGACAATATGCAGGCAACCCACATGTGCATGTACAATGAGGGTATTAAATTCATCTTGTAGCATACGATTAGGTGGTTGAGGAATTCACCAATGGAGGACAAAATGACTAACTGCGTGCTTTCTTAGTGTCTTCATGAATGGGGAAAACCATGGCCAACAAAGAGAAAATGGTGAGTATCATCTAAATGGTGAGAATCCCCCCCAAGACTGGTTAGAGCGCCCCCATAAAAATTCTTGCGATTTGGATGACACTTGGCTCTCAGGAGCACGTCTCCCTCCCACTTGGAACTCATTCCCCTCCCTAAAGAAACTTAGGAAAATTAATATCATCTTTACAACTTTTAGAATAATAATTATATATTATTCTCTTGGGTTTAATATCTTAAGCTTACCCCCTCTTTCCTAGACTCTTAGCCCCATTCCTTTCCCTACCTAGTGGAGCTTAGTCCCCCATAACTATTTCTTCATGGTCGATCTACACACAATGATTATTTTATATTAATAATATGAATATTTACATGTACAAAATAGGCTCCTAGCATAATCAACACATAAGCCTGCTAACTTATTATAACTCGGCTCACCAGCCTATCAAACATGTTTACAATTGATAATTACAACTGGGGTTCTACCTGAGGATGTTACAAAAGGACTGGTGGTTAAGCAATAAACCACCCCCATGAATGGAAGCATGGTCTAGTTGAGGAGACAAGAGACTGTCATCCTGAAGTACCACAGAGTCCCGCAGACATGAGGTGACTTGAGTTTCCTTTTGACATAAGGAGCAAGATAGAAAATAGAACCTTCCCAAAAAGGAGGGGAATGCGTGCAAGGAAAGGAGAATAGATAGAGAAGATAACCCACAGAGCTTTCCAATAGATGATGAAAAAAATGTCGCAAGCTTGATACTGAGGGAGCATCTGATAAACCTCTTCGAGGGCATGAAAAACAAAGAGATATATGAGAGTTTGCAAAGAACAAAATCCTGAGAAGAAGTTGAGACAGAGAAAGAATCCCTGAGAAATTGTGAGAGTTCCCTGGTGATATCATGTCTTGGCATGTGGGTGGACAGAGCACTAAGAATGAATGCCTCTAATCCTATGGTTGGGTGGAAAGGCACACACCCATAGTTAGTGAGTTGGCTGCAACCTGTAATATATAAGTATACTCATAGCCTGTGTAAATTGAGTTGTAACTGTGAAATAAATTTGGATATCCTATGAATGTTTAGAGATGTGTATGTTTTCTTGATGGTTGGACTATGTTCCTTTATATTTGGTATGACTATGTTGGTTTGTACATGTAAATGCTCAAGCCCTGTAGTGGCTCAAGTTAAAACAAATGAACTGTGAGTCCGTCGACCTTGGGAAAAGATTCACGTGTGCGTGTTTACAATTCCAGTTATTTTGGGCCTTCAAGATAAGGGAATTTGTTAGGCTCAAGAGAGGTAGTGAGAAGGTGCACAGAGCCTGCACCAAATACGTAGTAGTGGAGAACTCTCTAAGTTCTAAACTTCGGAAGAAACACAAGGACTGTCCCCTCATTTCATTTGAGGTACCAGTAAGCTCATGAGGTATAATACTCTTAGAGTGTAGAAATGGGGGCACATTCCCCAAACCTTTCATTTGTGTGATTGATGGATCATGCTCATGGCCTTAGCAATTTTCTCAGTCGAGAACTAAGTGTGTGTAGCCCCTAAAAATATTCAGAGGACCCATATGAGAAGGGTCTAGAAACCTTGCGCTAGTATGAATAGAGCTATCTCTTATTGGATTTGGAACTCCAGGAGTTCGGAGCTCTAGGATGTCATGACTTAACCAGATCTTGGCCAAGAGGTATGAGTGTATCCCTTGAGGCTTGACAAAACTCCATATAACCAAGGCCTAGGAACCTTGGGTTGAGTTCAGGGGGAGATAAGTGTTCAGGACTTCGGGAGTCTGGTGCCCTAGGGAAATAGGTATTGCAAAGGACAAGTTACATCGTAGGAGACATGTTGAGTCAGTGTCTTAATGGTGGACTGACAACTGGAGGCCATTTAACTATTACCGTGGAAATTGTCCTCACATTAAACCCCGATCCACTGACCAGTCACGAAGTGACACAGGCCATAGATCTGAGGATGACCGGGAATGATCCCAACCGTCGAATCTACGATGTAGTCAGCTCGATGTTGACCTCTTCGAGAGAACTAATGTGTTGCACCTCCAAAACTCCCAAAGGCCAAATTTATGAAGTACTGGGGATTGTCGATCCTTGGATCCTTCAGGATCCTTCTCATCCATATATCGTGAAGTACACGTGTCGCTAGATCCGGTAGTCCGGAGACATAACACTCTAAGAGGAGACTGCAGACTACACACCATAACTGCCAAATGTCAGTGTTATGAAGTGGCGATAACCGTAGATCTATGGATATACATGGACAGATACCTACCTTAAGATCTGAGAGAGGTTATAAGGA
>JASDQU010437215.1:0-11502 GCA_032191745.1 Picea mariana | reverse complement strand
ATACAAAGACTAAGTAGAGGGGAGAAGTCAAAATCACCATCCAGACACCATGGCTATAGAAATTCCTTATTGGGATCGGAATTTAGTTCCACTATTCAACTATGACAAGGTGTGGCAATCAGAGTACACTCAAATTCTTTTGAGATCCAATACAAAGACATCAGAAAAAACATATTGATATCCATATGCATTTTATCAGGAAGCTAGTTCATAACAAGGTCATCAATTTGCAGTACTTCCCTTCTTCCGAGCAGATTGCTGACATCTTCACCAAGAATTTCACTAAGAAAAAATTCCATAGTTTTCACGATCATCTTGGAGTGAAGGACACTGTTTCCTAGAAAGGGGGTTTCCCATGAGGTTTTCCCTCTTTCCTCACTTTATTTCAGTGTTCATTAGTAGCATTGTTCATGGGTACCTAACATAGACTTCATTGCCGAGACCCATTCATTATGTATACTCCCTAATAGTGTTCAGGGGGGTGTTGGAGATATTACACACACCTAGTATTTTCCTTTCATTTTCTTTTCCTAAGCTTATTTGGCTATGTTGAGGGCCCCTTAGTCTGAGATACTCTCCCCTCATTGAGGATATTCTTCCCTAGATAAGGGTGCCACATACCCTCCAGTCAATTCTCAATTATCGTTCAATTAGATAAGTTCAGTGAAATTTTGGATGTCAACCTTGGTTTTATCACCAAGTGTTGCATGCTAACCTCAAGATCATCACCAGTAATGAGAAATTGCATTGGATAATCACCAGTAAGGAACATTCCACATGTTTGAGTTATCTCCTCCTCATTTCATTCCAGATTGGATAGTTAACTAATGACCACATGTCCAATTAACTAGGACTAGGTGGAAATTGACTCCAATGATTGCCATTGTGTGTCACATCTCTATAAAAAAATCCTAATGCACATTATCTTGGATAATATGGAAAATCTATTTGTGTCATACATATAATATCACTTGTATTGTATCATTATCTTACTCATACAATATAAATTCTTTCATTATTTTCTCCATTTTTGTCTTCTCTCTTCATCCACCATTGCAATTTGTGTATTCTTCATTGTTAGATAGATATTTTGTGTAGGCATCTCAGAAATTATACATGTATTGCAATTTATACCATATATTGCCTCAAATGGGCTCATCTTCAAAGATTCATGATACCCATCATTATAATAAAACTCTACCAAGTGTAAATAATCTTCCCATTTGGATGGTTTTTCCATCAAATACATCCTTAGAATATCCTTAGTCACCTAATTGACCCTCTCTATTTTCCCATCTGACTTTGGATGATAGGTTGTGCTAAAGTTCAGATTTGTCCCAAATCCTTTAAATAAACATTTCCAAAATTTTGATATAAATTTGGGGTCTCTATTAGAAACAATTGTCTTAGGAACACCTTGAAGCATAACATATTCCCTCATATAAATATCAACAATATTAGTTTCCTTATGATTTAATTTTACTGGAACGAAATAGGAAGCTTTAGTAAGATTATCCACCACCACCGTGATGGAATCATGTTGCTTGGAAATTCCGGGAATATTAGTGATGAAATCCATTGTTACAACTTCCCATTTCCACTCAAGAATGGGTAATGTTTGTAGCAAACCAATCTAGGTGGCTATATAATCAACCACCACTTTCTTCATACATGGAAAATAATATTGGCTCTTGACAACTGCAATATTTTTCTGGTAACTTGGGTGCCCAACATAAGGAACATTGTGCATTTCTTTTAACACCAGAATTTCCAACTCCTGAAAAGTTGGCACATAAAATATACCACTATACATGAGGATTCCATCCTCTCTTATCTCATAATATTCAATTTTCTACTATAAAATATCTTGTTTTATTTTTTCTTTTATTTCCATGTAATGTTCATCTAATTTCGCATCCTCTAAAATTCCATCTTTCAAATTTGATTTGTACATACTAATGGATGTAGCATGCATCTCATGCACCCTCTTGTTGAGTTCATCAACTGCCTTATTCTCTTTACCTTTGATATGATTTATATCAAAGTCATATCCACTAAGGAATTCCAACCATCAACTTTTCCTGACATTTAAAGTTGGTTGTCCAAACAAATATTTCAAACCACTATGGTCTATCCTCAACTCAAATATTTTCCCGATGAGGTAGTGTTTCCACATATTTATGGCATGCACTATGTATTCCAATTCTAATTCATTGGTAGCATAGTACCTTTTGTGTCTTTTAATTTCCTTTATTCGAAACATACCACATGCCCATTCTAAATACTGACTCTGCCAATCCCCACTTTACAAGCATCCATGCATACAATGAAGTCTTCATCTAGAACAACAATCCTTAAGATTGGTGCACTTGCCAATACATATTTCAAGTGATAAAAACTTGTTTCACAATTAGGTGTCCACTCAAATATCACACCTGTCTTTTGAAAATATGTGATTGGGTGTGCAATCCTTGAGAATCCTTCAATAAATATTCTATAATACCCTATAATTCCCATGAAGGATCTCACCTCTCAGACATTATTTGGTATTGGCCATCCCTTGATGGCTCTTGTCTTTTTTGGATCCATCGTTATCCCTTCTTGTGATATGATATGGCCCAAATAATGTATATGCCTCTGATAAATGAGCACTTGCTCAACCTTGCATACAACTAATTCTAACTCAAAATTTGTAGCACCATCCTCAAATGTTGCTCATGCTCTTATTCATACTTACAGTAAATAAGTATGTAATCAAAACATACAATGCAAACTTATCTAAGTAATCTCTGAAAATACCATTCATTAAAAACATGAGCATACCTAGTGCATTTGACAATCCAAATGGAACCATTGTGAACTCATAATGGCCATACCTCATTCTGAAGGGTGTTTTGTTGATTTATTCTTCTTTAATTCTCACCTGATGATAGCCCGATCTGAGGTCAATCTTGGAGAATATAATTGCATCCTTCAATTGATCAAAAAGATTACCTAACCCTGGAAAAGGATACTTATTCTTCATTGTCACCTTATTCAGCTGCATGAAGTCAATGGAAGGTATCATGGTTCCATCCTTTTTCTTCACAAATAATACTAGGGCACCCCAAGGTGACACATTTGGGCATATATACCCCTTCTTCAGAAGCTCTTCAAGTTGCATTTGCAATTCCTTCAGTTCTGGTGTACTCATCCTATAAGGAGTCTTGGATATTGAGGTTTCTCTAGGCATTATATTTATAAAGAAATCGATATCTCTCTTGGGTGGCATCCCCAATATTTCTCCAAAGACATATGCAAACTCTTTTAAGATTGCACAATATTTAATATTTGACACTTTATACTTAGGTGTCTCTTCCATATGAGATACAAATAGTTGACATACTTTCCTGAATCTTTTCTTCAATTGTAAGGATGGAAATTCTCTAATATTCATTTCCCTCGGAATGCCTTGAAATGTCCTCAAATTTCCTTCTTCATCCAAACAAGTGAATTCCTCATTATAAAACTATAGGACAACATGATTCTTTTCCAACCAATCCATACCAATGAGACAATCATATGAGCCCAAAGGTATGATGTTCAAATATTCTCTTGTGCTCAGGACATTCATGTCCATTGGACATGCCTTAACCATCTCATTGATTTTCCTTTTAGCTCCTGTAGCTAGCTACACCAACCAAGGTTTCCCAAGATTTCTTCTTGGAAATTGAAATATTTCCACCATATTAGGATCTAGATAACTATGACTAGCTCCTGAATCAATTAAAATAGAAATAAGTTGGTTTTTTATATTACCTTCCACTTCTATCATGTGGTACCGAAACTCACCTTTCTTGTTATCCACAACTGCTAAGATCCTTGGGACATTTCTTCCCATGTACTCCACTGTATCATCTTATTGTACATTTTGAAAAATACTTACTTTTTCAACTCTATGGGGGTAATATCTGTACATGCGATATCCCTCACAACCCCAAAACTTCATTGGATGCTACCTTGGTATTTTCCCCATTTCTTATGTCATTCTGGGATCCTTAGAAGTTGGATATCCTTGATAATTATTTATGAAGAATGGTGGCTTGGCCCCCTTCTTCCTCTGCTCCATATTTGTTTTCTTCTTGTCTTCCCAAGCCTTTTGGAAATTTGGCCTTCCTCTATGTTTATCATAGATGGATTTACCTCTCCTTATGGTTTCCTCTACTGTCTTAGGATCATTATACTATATATTATCACTGAAAATTGATGGTAGCCCACTCAAGTACCTATGAATCTTAACTTTCTCATCCTCGATGAAAACAACATACTTCAACAGATCTGAGAATCTCCTTTCATACTCATCTATGGTCATTGATATGAAAATGGAATGATTTTTTTTCCAATAGATCTCTAAAATGAAGAAGACTTATCCCTTTAAATTGCAAGTGTATAAATGGTATGTGTTTGGGTAATTGGATCAAGTTACTAACACATAAATTCAATGAGTTTTACTTAAGCATGAATAGCATATCAGACAGATAAAACCCATCAATAATGAACACATAAAACAACAAATGATAAAGGATTTCACCTCTCTCTTGGGCTACATCTTCTAGTCCATCTTCCCTTGGATCATTTTAATTATTCTTAAAACTTTCTCTTATAGTTCTCATAATACAAAATAGATGGCTCCAATGGCTTCAAAACATCCAAAAACCCCTAGTTGGACTTTTTTGGCACCTGGTTTGGCCAAAAAATGAAGAATTTACACCTTCTAGAAGTTTTCCCCTTCAAGATTGTTGTACCTGCTCTCCAAAATGCACCTGTGAATGACCAACCTGGCTCCCACAACATTCCTGTGCCTAAAACCCATCACACGCGCACATCCCGCAAAATCAGGCATTGTGTCAAACAATTAACGTGAATAGCGCCCCTTAGAGCGGGAGTGTTGGTCGCATGGGGGGATATATGGCCACGTCCCAGTGCCTATCTCGGGCCTGTTTGCAAGAGAGAATTTTGTGTTGACATCTGTCCTATCACATGGCCACTTGTCCGTTGGTTTGTTGGTCATGTTAACTCCAGCCCACCTCTTCATATGACTGGCGAGACCTGCGAGGAGGTTTTCCTTTCTCCACGATAACTCAAGAATCGATATATGAAACCAAATCCTAGGGTTTACTAACAATCAGAGAGCACACCAAGGTAAAAAAAAATTTCCAAATGCACACAAACATGCTATATTAGCTGAAAAGGGGCCTCCCTCACTAGGGTAGGTATGCCTCAACCAAAAGGGGTCTGAGACTCACTTCAAAAGATTGGAGGTATCAAAAATAGTTATAAGGGCCCTCGTGGGCTTAACAATGCAGTCGGTCAAATTCTCCCAGAGAGGTAATCCTCCATAAAGGCTATGTGTTTTCCAAACCTTATCTGACTCAGGGTACCTACAGAATAAACCCTACAAGTAACCTATGTGGCTACCTATGTCAAGAAACTAGAGCCACCATGATAAAACCAATGTGCAGGCAAACAATCATAAGTCTGGTCCACCTTATGGGAAGGGTAACAAAGCCCAAAATATTGAAAGCGCAGCATCTCATGGAGGTAAAGGTATTAGCAATACCCCCATATACGAATGAAACCACATAAACATCCCTGACTCTAGGAAGGTATTAGAGGGTTATCTCTTGAACCAACTTCGCACAACCTCATGCTTAACTCCGGTGTGAGCGGAGCTTCCTGACATCACTAATTACACAATAGATTTCACCACTCCTTGGTCAGACACATATGTTTAGTTTAGCATCCTTGGATAATTTTACTCACAAAATCCTATTCCAAGGCCCTATGTCCTATGTTGGTTTGTGTACCCTAAGAAATAAAATCGTTTCTAATCAATTTTAATCAATCACTGTTACTTTTAATGGATTTGTTTACTAAAGAGGTGTGGTCATGAAACTGATTATATTATGACTTAATGTATCAAAGAAATTAATATAAAAATACTACTAAGTCCTAATCTCAAATTCTTAATAAATGGTAAGCTTTTAAAAAGCAACTTTTACAATTTTAATAAAATGCAATATTTCCACATGTATCAAGATCAATACTAAGTACCCAAAATAGAAAATGCCATAATGAAAAATGAGCATTTTTTTTGTATTTTCGATATAAAGAAAAGAAAATGCAAGGGCTGAATAACAACTTCCTAATCAGACCCTACTACAAACAAAAAGAGACAAGCCAAGCAGGATAACAAGAAGCAAACACTCAGACCAATGTGTAAGGACAACCAATGAAAAACATGATAAGAAGGAATACCTCTTGAAAATTCAGCAATAGGAAGGTTTCTTATCACTCTGTAAGCACTCAATAGTTAGGAAAAAGACCTAAGAAGACTCAAAAACCAACCAAATTCACTCAGCAAACACCAAACTCAACCAGTAAGCCTAACAAGTTGATGTACGTGATTGTTTGAGAAAATATCGCATATGTACGCACCCTATAGAAGGACAACGTGCGTAAGTACACGTTTGTCAAGGGAAAAACCGTGTATATGTAGTAAAACACTGTCAGGGAAAGGATTAAGCAAAGAAACTTAGATGTAAAGTAAAAATATGCTCTCAAGAAATCAAGTGATAAGGAAACACATGCTAACAGAGAGTAAGTCAAGGAGAAAAACACTCAAAACCCCAAACATAAGATCATTCCCCAATATGGTCACCAATTATGTTATGAGGAAAATATCTCTATGGCATGGGGTAAGCCACAACAAATGAAATGACTACAGAAATCAACTCTAGTCCCAAGTATGCTATATAAATAAAATACTAATAAGACAAGGTCAAGATCCTACATCGTCTGAATGTTCAATGAAGACCACCATTGAGAATGCAACTAAAATATTTATACATGCAACTTGTCCTCAACAAACAAGATACACAAGCATATGGTGACAATATATAAATTTATCATATAAAATAACATATTCCATTAACATTCATGAAAAATACACCCATGGAATAAGAATACAAATATTTGCAAGATATCAGTTGGATGAGAAAAGAGTATTTATCTTAAAATAATCAACAGAAGTAGATAGGTGGCAAGCTTCTGTGTCGGCACATCTCAGAACCGAGAAACTAAGTCCCTCCACCTGGGCCTACACCACTTCAATCCTCCACCAAAGGCAATCTCATATAAAGGAGACAATGAGGTTCTCCATCAAAGAGGGAAGAACTTGGGGGTTGAACAATGAGTTCATAATTTCAAGGATAAAGGGATGCAGACTCAATGTGAAGTGAAATTTTTCCAGAGTGTCTTTACTCTTAAAATTTGAATTCTCCTCCTTTCCATGGCTTGGATATGGCTCAATTTATAGCCTTCAAATGGAATTGAATGGTCGAGTCAGAGTGTTTCCATTATATGGAAGGTGAAGGATCATGGATCTCATGACATGACATGGAAACATGACATAATTTTTTAATTTTGAGCACCAAACTCGATGTACGCGGGTTGTAGTGGAGAAACCTGCGTATACGCATGCTGTCTAACTGGTAGGGAGTGTATATGTGGAAAAGTGTACTTTTTTGGTTCTAGAAGGTACAAAAGGAGATTTCAAGTATGCATAGGGAAATGGAAAGGCCATCCAAACAATTTGCATGGGGTGAGGAAACATTTTCTATAACAACCTCTGCACATGAATTTTGATTCCTGCATGTCGAATTCCCCATGAATTTTCATTGAAAAATTGGGGTTGTTTCTCAATTTCGCCCAATTTCACCATGGGCGCTCTACAAACATGAAATTTGGCCAATTACAGGTCCTATTTTTCCCAATTTGAGATTGAAATTGCTTATTTTAAAATTTTGTGCTCAATTCTCCCTAATTTCTATTGAAATTCCTTCAATTTCATTGGAATAATATTATCAAATAAACATTGTAGACTGGAATAATTTCAGACTTCCTCTACAATTAATTTTCTGCAATTTACATCTTCAACATTCTGCTAACTCATCCCATCCATGATCAATGTCAAAACCTGGAGCTCTGATACCACATTGTAGCATCCCCAACTCCAAGTTGGGCTATGCCACACCAAAATTTCAACTCTAATACCAATTTAATTCACTAAAACACTCTACAAATGCACATAATTATGCAAAATAACAACAGATATATACATGCAACATATATAGGAAAAACCCATAATAGATAATACATAAAGAATAACAAAACATTTAAATAAAAAACACAAAAGACACTTATCTTTGTAAAAAATCACCAACTTCTTGTAGACCTTATAATTTCCTACCAACCATAGACTCTGCTACTCTATAACTCTCAGCAGCAGGTCGTTCCTAAGTGGGGGTAAAACTCCATCAAGCAAAAGGAATCCTAAGCCAAGCTAAGCTATGTCAACAAAAAAAAATACTCATTATAAGGTACCAAACTATAGCAAAAAAACTATTGTCTATCATTCCCCACATGCTTGGCCCACCCCAAGAAGTGTGCCCTTCTCTTCTCAACAATCCTTTAATTTCCCCACTTCCCTTACAAGGATTCAACAATAGGATGGATAGGAAGTCTCAAATCCCTGTAGCTGTAACTTGGAACCTTGGGAAATCAATTCCTAGCATTTCTCTCACCTGGAGAGAATGCTCATGGGCCTGACAACCTTCTTCTTCAATAACACACAGGCCTGAAAACCCACCTCTTTAGCTCAATTCCCCCAAGTTAATCATTTTCCACAACTCAAAGATTTCAAAGTACATGTATGGTGATGGAAGAAAGAGAGCATGGATGGTAGGAGAGAATAATGGTTAGAATGATGAAGGAATGATGGTAAAATGAACTAAATTCCCAAATATATATGCATGTTCCCAAATTTACACTTATCATGTTGGGACTACATGGAACCCCACATGGACCCCCCACATATAGATACGTTCCCACTTAGGAACTTAGGATAAATGAATATCCCATAATTTATTCTTTAGACCTTTTAGGAATATTAATATAATATTCCTTTGGGATTAATCCCCCTTAGCTTATCCCTTTTCCTAGACTCTTAGCCCCCCTTTCCCTTTCTAGTAGAATTTATACCCCCATTTTTTTTTCTGGTTGGTCTGTAGTAGTGATGTATTTTTATTAATATCTGAGTGTGATTTCATTTTACAAAGATAGAATCACTAGCCTTTTAGTTTTTAACTCTCCATCCTAATAACCACAAGTGAACTTTGGCCTCAAAATACATATATACAAAGGAACTATGGCCCAAAATATCTTGGCTCACTAGCCTATATGTACATTTACATTTTCATTTAAAATTTGGGTTCAACCTATGGTATTATATCACACCCACCCTTTTAGATGAATTTAATGATTGGCTTTGGGAATACTCAACAACAATTTAAAAGGTTATACACAATAATAATAATAATTCAGGTATGTGGTTTTTTATTAATAACCATGAATAAAATCTCCCTTGGACCCCTCTCTCTTTTTGAATCACAACCCCTAATAATTTTCTCCCCTCTCATATCATAGCCAATGATTATTTCTTTATTAATCATTTCAATGTTCATAATATACAATTTTTCCCCTAGCCACATTAAATCGATGTTGGATCTTTGATCCAACACATCGACTCACTAGCCTAAATGACATTTATACAACTACATTATAAATTGTGAGGATTAGAACTGGGGATGCTACAGTGATGGAAGATGATTACACTAAGGATATCCTAAGAGAAGGGTGAATCCTTGTGGCATAACAAGAGAGGTAACCCTCTTCTAGGAATGATGAATGATTATAGGAAAGGACAGGATGTGGTGAGAGGCTCAAAGATTATTTCAGGACATAAAATAGGTAGCCAATGTGGCCTTATTGAGAAAAAGTATATTATGGAGAATGAAGCGAGGGATGTACAGGAATATTAGGAGAAATATTTGATCCAGGTGGATATCGGTGGCCATCCACCTTTTCCAAGTGGCTCAAAACAAATTTTTGGCAATTTTGGTAGTTTACTATTTTTAGCAGTTTTCACTTCCAGAGCCGTTTTGAGGACCTAAACTATTTTTTTTGGGAAACCAGGTTTCCAATATGTAATTTCCTTTGATATTGCACCTAAAATGAATCTCCTCGATGATACCTTTACAACAGGCTATCATACGCCTAAAACGAAGATCGTATGCAAAAGTTACGACCCCGAGAAGTTGATGTACTAACTTAACCAAATGGGGCCCACATGAATTTTGCCACTTCATCTCCTAGGGTTAGTTTTTTGGATGTCTAGGGTTTTTGGCATTCCTTCTTATTGTATAAAGGCCTTTAGAGCCTCATGGTAATCATCTTCTTTCAAATGAGTGTAGTCATCACATCTCTTCTCATAGATAAGACACCACCATTCCAACAAGCCTGTTTCCGCTGCATTTTACAGTTTCAACTTATTTCGTTATTTAATAGAAAACCAATTTTACTGTATCTCTGTTATTTTTTGTTAAGAACCTATTAATAATATTAGTCATTTCATTCTTCTTATAAAATCCATATCAGTGGTATCATAGTGGTCTACTCCTTGTCATCTTAATGCATGTCCCCAACAAGGTCGGAGTACAAAGAGTTGGGTCTCGAGCTTGTTTCTCTTAAGGAAAAAAGCTCTCGCACGCCCATGTGACCTCTCATGGTAGGAGAAAATAAATATTATGGGACAGGAGATCCTTTCAAACCATTGATTGAGTAATCCCTCACACAACAAAGGAATGAGATGATGGATTGTTTCGCGCAAATCCTTCGGTGGCTACCAACAGGTGACACATCTTCTTCGAGCAGAGGTGTCGCCCCTTTCAAGGTAGAAATAAACTTTGATAATCCTATATTTGAAGTTCATATAGACACATATGTTGTAGATATGTGGTTGAAACTAATAGAAGGGTATTTTTCTGTCCATAACTTTTCAAATAGAGAAAAGATTACTTTTGCGCTTCTCAAAGACATTCCCCATGTCAAATATTGGTGGGAAACTTTCTGTGAGAAAAAGGAAACAAAGGAACTCTCATTATTTATAGTCATGGCCACATGGGAATCCTTTAGGGATGCTATTAAGGAACAATACTACCCTGTTGGAATTTATGACGAATTGTATACCAAATGGACCACATGGTGGCAAGAAAGAGACCAAACAGTGCCAGATTTAACAAATATCTTCCATACCTTGTGCACCAAGATGGGTATCAAAGATTCAGAGCAACATCTGGTGCTCAAGTATCACAGTGCTCTGCATAGATATATCCATACCAAAATGGAATTTATGGACATCTCATCCTTGGGCGCGGCCTACCGATATGCCGTCAAAATTGAGCAGAAGCTCAAACAAAAGACATGGAAATTTGGGCCTCGGAACCCCTCACAAAAAAATCTAGGAAAGGGTGGCTCCAACCCACAAAACAAAGAACAAAGAAAATATGGACAATATCAGTACAACTAGTCCAAGCCACAAGCAAAGAAGGACACCAAAAAGAC
>JASDQU010437214.1:58620-68706 GCA_032191745.1 Picea mariana | reverse complement strand
TATATATATATATATATATATATATATATATATATATATATATATATATATATAATCATTTGAAAATAAATATATAATAATTTGAAAATAAATAATAGATTTTCAACATCCTTTTTTTATAAATACTTAAAATATATAATAATTTGAAAATAGATAATAGTTGAATTTTCAACATCTTTTTTTTATAAATACTTTACAAGTTATATACTTATTTAACCTTGGACATGTAAGAAACAACCAATTTATATTAAAAATATGATAAAACATTTTCATTTAACTTATTTATAATAAAAAGATTTCATCATATATATTTAATAATATTTTTTCATTATATATATAAAATATTGACATGTAAGAAACAACCAATTTATATTAAAAATATGATAAACCATTTTCATTTAACTTATTTATAATAAAAAGATTCCATCATATATATTTAATAATATTTTTCCATTATATATATAAAATATTCATTCAACCAATATGTGTTTCACTTATTTTAAAACACAAAAAAAATCAAAATTTAACAAAATAATTAAAAGATTGCAATATGAACTCCATTATATGTTTAACATTTGTATTCCATAATTATTGGGACTTCTTGGCTAAACCAAAGAAAACTCATTACAATTTTAAGATTTATGTTGGATACTTAATTATAGGTTAACTTATCACTCTATAAAGCCCGTACAACTCATTACAATTTCACGATTTAAGTTAAACACTTAATTATAGGTTGACTTATCCTCATATAAAATTGGTTTCATAATGTTGTATGTATTAAAAATGTGTTTATGATTTTTATTTAATATCATTTTTGTGAGCACACATTAATTCAATTATTTTCCCAATATTCTACGTACATCTTTTAATTTCCGTTCACGTTCTATATTTTTTACCGAAATTTTATGTAAATATTTTCAATCCCAAAGTATTCACTAACTATTTTATTTATATGTGGCCATTATTTTCATTTTGGATATATTTATATCTCTTTGTACTTAACTTGTATTCGTTTAATTATGATAACTTTATCTAAATTTAGAATCACTACTAATTTTATCTAAATTTAAAATCTCCTCCCTCGTAGCTTAGCGCTTGGTCTCCATCTTGGGTGTTGACTTCTGTTTGGTGCTTGGCTCGCCATTGGGTTTAAATATTTGATAAATTGGAGCTTAACTTGGAGGTTAGGTCATGGGCTCAATATTTTTATCACGATTCAGCTTGGCTCACTGGTCGATAGTTGGAGATTGGCCTCGGACCCAATATTTTCTTTATATTTTTATTATAAGAGAGAAAAAAAAAGTAGCCCGCTCTCAAAGTTTTTTATAAAGATACGAGAATTCCACCATTGCTTAATCCCTAAACCCTCTATTCGTAACGTTTCCCAAACCCTCTATCAACGAAGTTTTATCATATTTAGCATGCACGAAAAGTCTTCATAATCTTAGCGTGCACGACAAGTCTTGAAAAGCTTACCTCCGTAGAAAGCATGTTATTTATGATTTCCCCGCTGGCAGCAACCTCAATATTGATCAATCTATGGGTTGAATCTGTTAAAAGAGAAGGGTGTGATGGATTCAGTCACAGTCTTTGAACGACGAACTACAGTGATAGTCGCAATGGAACTAATTTTGGGAATGCATGGTATTAGAGGCAGCAGATTTTTTTCTCACTGAATAGCTTGTGGAATTTCACACTCATATACCTTACGGTTTTATCTCCATGATTCAACAATGGGTTTTTCATCTGATCGGATACAACAAAATCATTTCAATGATTCCAACACTGGACGAAGATTCCTGGGAATGTTTCATCTGATCGGATACAACAAAATCATTTCAATGATTCCAACAATGACGAAGATTCCTGGGAATGCCACAGAGTTGAATCCTATGTTAAGGAGTTTGCGTATTATATACACACGGGAAGATTTCTGATCAAGCTCGTCCGAGAGATAACACATAATCCTTGTATACATGCCTGCACTCTGAGTATATATGCCTACATCCTGCGTGTTTTTCCCATCTCAAAACTAGAAAAAAAAAGTGGTCTGTCGATATTTTAGGGTTCCAAATCGGTAAATCTTCAGTTAAGGATATGAACTATTTTTATCGACCCATGGAAGCGATTTTAGTGTAATCTGGGAATGGGTTTCGAATAAAATGGCAGAGTCGAACCGGGAAAATGGACACCCCCTGCCTTTGATAGGGAAATCGAGAAGATATATGGTTTTTATTAAGCTTCCTCCCATCACTACTAGACCAGAAAATGCCAGTCCTAATCCCAAGAATGTTGTGGACTTGGAGACCCAAGCCTCCCCTGCTCTGGCTAGCTGACAAGAGACACTGTTCGGTTATGTTTTGCACTCGATTTCTCATACGAACTGAAATAAATACGTTATATACGAACCACTTAGGCTATTTAATATCTATTTTCACAAGTGAAGAGATCCATTTCGCCACCCTTAAAGTTTTCTGGGAAGGTGTCGATCGGCAGCAGACACAGGGATTATTTCTCAATCTCAGGCGCCTGAGGTACTAAGAAGCAACAACCACTCAAAATTTGTTCACAATATTTTCTTTTTGGTCATTTAGGGTTTACTATTCAAACTTTAGGAGAGTTGTTTTACCCTGCTGCTCCACTAAATTTAGCTAAACCCTGGCTCTTTTGTAAGTCACATCTCAATACAAAGGCCTTACAACGTGCCGTTTGACTTCAATACTTCTGAGTTACTTGAGGCGACAAGATTGTTGTTTTTGTAGTTTTTCTTTGATACAGTTGGAAAACTGTTTTCCAGTTTTTTTGTTCTACAGTAATAGGACCTCTCGACTGTGCTAGAGCGCAGTAATTCAGTGTTTATTCTGGTATTCCTTTTTTTTACTTCTTCAAACCCTAAAACCAACTCAAAGGCCTTCTTTTTCTGGTTATATTTAGGACTTTTGGCCATTTTGAGTTAAAGACAGTCTTTAAATATTAAATCCACCTAAGTTTTGGTAGTTTCTTGTTTCTGGTTAGTTCAAACCCTAAAGTAGTTTCAAGGCCAACTTTCTCGGGATTTTTTTTTGGACTTCCAACCAGTTTGAGTCTCAAGCGATCATTTAAATATTATTCCCTGTTGTATTTAGGTAGATTTGTGATTGTCAACCCTAAGGTAGTCTTCAAACATTTTGTAAATTCTGCCATTGGGAAGAGGTGAACTCCTCACATACATTATCAATTCTTGATCCGTATTTCCTTGATTAGTAGTAATGTAACAACCCAAATTGGATTTCTCTGCTCGACAAGAAGATATGGTGAAGATATTTACAAGCACTTTTTGCTAAGTTGGTTTAGTGGGAATTGTATTTCACGTAATAAATAAGATCGAAGAGTTGGGTAGGGTTTGGGATTCACAGGCATAAAGACATTGATTCCTTTGTATATGAATCTCCTTCAATTGGTGATGATCCTAGAGATTTTGTGGTTAAATTTATTTCCACTATCTTGGTCATCTCAAAGTATTTTCCAAGTCGTGTAGCAGTTTGGGAAAGCGAACCACGGAACACACACGTAAGAAAAAGGATTTTGAATTTTATATTGCGTGTGTTAAGAGATGATTTAATTTATTTCCACTATCTTCGATATCTCAGAGTTTTTCCAAGAGCTATAGCAGTTTGGAGAAGTGAACCACACAACATACAGGTAGAAAAAGGATCCTGAAATTTATATCCTGTGTTAAGAGCTCATCAGAGTCATAGTCTACCTGCTTTACTGCTTGATATTGGTATTGTGTTGGATTGTATTGTTCGTTGGTCGTTATTTCTTGATTGGGAATAACTTTAGAAAACTTCAATATAAGAGGACGAAGGAACCCAAAAAGGAACACCCCACAGTGCCAATGGCCGTGATGGGCCTGAGGAGGACGTGGATGGCCTCCAAAAGTTCAATCAGGCACTCATTAAACTAGTCCATGATATCACTGAGGAACATACTATTTTAGTCGATCAACTGGCTGAAAGGGGACAGACCAAGGAAACAATGCGTTGGAATCTGTGGTGGGAAATCTACAAATTGAGATTGAATCTTTGAAAGAGGAGGATGATACCATGTTGGCACAAAGACAAAATTTCAGTGTTGTGGGTGTTCATGCCCAGGTTTTAGTTTTGAAATTGGGATCTGATACCATTTGTAAGGCCTACCTTACAGAGCCTCGTATAAATAAATAATTTTTAATCTCCTACTGAAATTGCTGCAACTTAGTTTATAATTTTCTTTCATGATTTTTCTATCCCAGGAAAATAAAACAACATCATAATAAAAAAAAGAACTTAATAAAATAAATAGAATGCTTACATCAACCTGTAGATTAGTTGATTTAGTTCATTTTCTGCTTGTTGATGATCATGCCCAACTGCCCTAAAATAAATATTAACCTCCGAGCCAACTAGGAACAACTTCTCTGTCTCCCTAACTCTAGGAATCCTTGAGGTTTCTGGCCCCGAACCCAAAACTCCTAGCAACAATAGTGCCCTGTGAGAGTTTCCAAAATGCTATGTTCTCCCAATTTTCCTCCTCCTCCTTCACCTATTGCAAAAATTTTCAATGAAAAATGAAACCCATCTTCAAGTCCACTCCTCTCTTCCTTATCCTCCTCTCTCAACTCCCCCTCATTAATTTCCCAACAACTTTATCCCCCCATTAATGCCCCAACAACCTTACCCCCCATTAATTACTTCACCCACCCTTTAGTAATAAAATAATAAAATTCTAATTTAATATATTTTAATAATTCATTAAATTTAAAATACATAAATAAAAACTATGATTAAAATTAATTGATTTGGGTTGTTACATTACCGGCCCAGTATTTAACATAGCCCAATAGCCATATTTGGGTTGAGTTTTGACTTTCTTAACCCTCGATTATGATGTGTTTTAGGACCTTCTATAATCTTCTTGTAATTCTTCACGTGGCTAGAATCATATGCATGAGTAATGGGGGCTAACATGGCATCCTCTCATACCATGGTAGGTGAACTTGGGGTGTAACTTTTGCGTACTAGATTTTAATGACATGATTATTGCACCATTGGAAAGATATCGATATGTATAATAGATTCACATTGTTTAAGCCACTTCTAGGACAATTATTACCCAAAAAACCGCCATTTGATGCCTCAAAATGGATTCAGAAGCTTTAGTACACCAATTTTTCAAATTGGGACCAACCATTAAAATGACCCTACAACATAATTATTCCAATTCTTTTCACTCTTAAAGCATCGAGATAGATGAAAAATAATATAATGATCTAATATGGATCATACCACTCCATTTAGGAAGTATTTTGGTCCCCAAAATATTTTACTAAATGGGTTGAGGAAATTTACATTTACCTTCTCCCTCGAGTATCACTTTTTTTTCCTCAAAGTTGTCCTCTCAACCAAACCTAGCAAAGGTCATGCTTCGCTTGTATCATAATACTAGAGCAATTATACAGAATTGGGATCTATGCTAACTCTCTCTGATCATTTGGTGTTAAATCCTTTATGGAAGGTAGGTCCTCCTCTTCCTCCTAATCCAACATGTAGGGCTCATATAGTTTGATATTCTCCACATTCACTACTAGGTAAATCTACATTTATGGGGGTAGACTGAGTTTGTAGGAGTTATCTCCCACTTTTTCCAATACCTTAAAAGGACCATATCCTATAGACTTGATCTTCTTACGAGGAACCCATAGGATTTCCTTATTTATTTGTAACCATAATATGTCTCCCACTCTTAACATTCTCTCTATTTTGTGTTGGTCATGTATATCCTTGTACTTTTCCTATGACTTCTCTAGTGTCTCGTGTAGTTGCAAATGGATCTTCGTGATAATCTCAACAATTGTTCTACTTTTATTGTGTTTCCTGTGAGGTCCTCCCTCACTTCTCCTTGTTTTCCATATCCAACATCTAATGTTGAAGGTGACAAATATCTAAATCAAGTTTCAAAAGGTCACTTACCAGTAGAAGTATGTACTGATTTGTTATAAGAGTGTTGTATATAAACTAGATTTTCATCCCAAGTCTTCGGATGCTTGTAATTGTAACTTCTCAAAAACTACACCAAAGTCTCGTGGACGACTTTTGTCTTCCCATATCTATGTGGATGGAATGTTGTAGACCTCTTGAGCTTAGTGTCTATCTTCTCCCACCATGTAGTCTAGAAGCGACTAAGAAATTAGTTTTCTATGTCTGAAATGATGCTCCTTGATATCTAAAAGTGCACCTAGATTTGATCAAAGAACACATTTACTGCTTCCTATCCCTTGATAATCTTTTTACAAGGCATGAGAATGGATATTTTGTTGAACCTATCAAATACTACAAATAGAGAGACATTTCCCTTCCTCTTTGTTTGTAAAACTCCCAAAAAAATTAATAAAAATACTTTCCCATAATTAAGTGGGTACTTAGTAAGTTGGCAACTACGTTCCCAACACAAAATGTTCCTATAACCTTAAAGGTGTGAGCCTCTTTGAAAACGTTGAAATCATTTACCTTTCGGGAGAGTATAGTATACAAATTTTATACTATAGTAGGAATCTAGTAGGAATCTTTTGGTTAGAAATTTTACCGTTGTCACTTCTACTTTAAGTTGTAAAAAGTTTCTCTCCACCAATAAAAGTATATTAGTTATTAAACTTCTGTGGACATCTTAGGAGTCGAAATCCTAGACAAATTTTCCTCGGGGGTTATCGATTTTTTTTTGACTACTTCCGGAGTTTTTAGATGTCACAAACCTAATCGCGTTTTTTTTTTTACGTTGGAGAGTTCGAGAGCACTTAATAGACCTGAAAATCCGAGGGAAAACCCCAGTATGTTTTTCCACGCGCAAGACTTATAATTTACAAAATAAACAAAATTTAGTTTGTTAAGCAAAATATCTATACTTCTTTCCAAAAAAAATCATTTGTTAGGAAAAGAAAATTCCATTTGTTATGAAAAGTTATCGAGCAGAGAAAAAAATATCTGACCAAGGGAATTCCTTGGCTGGACAAAGGAAATTTCCCTTTTCTCTATACATGGAAGGATTCTTTTTCTGAAACAAAGGATTTTATATGAGGAAAATTCGGTTGAATAGTGAAATAGTCGTTTCGGTTGCATGGTGAAATAGTTGTTTGAGCTTTCAAGTCGTAATGGACCAATTGATTACAGGGTGCTACTTGAATAGTACTTCAAGTTCCTTAGATGGACATGAGAAAGAAGATCTTTGTGCATATTCATCTTACAGAGAGAGAGTGTGCTGCCGAGGAATCCACAAATCCAACAACATTAATTATAGTAATTGTTCTTACAGTCATCCATCTTATGCCAATATAAGGATTATCAAGTTCCTTAGATTAATGGAGAAATTGATTACAGGGTGCTACTTGAATAGTACTTCAAGTTCCTTAGCTGGACATGAGAAAGATCATTGTGCATATTCATCTTACAGAGAGAGAGTGTGCTGCCGAGGAATCCACAAATCCAACAACTTTAATTATAGTAATTGTTCTTACACTCATCCATCTTATGCCAATATAAGGATTACCATGATCGGAAGAGGTTGGGATCGTTTACCAAGAAGCATTACATTTAGTGAAATTTCAAACCATATATATTTCCTTACCAGGTTGAAATATTATATACCTAGTGTTGTATACAATTAAAAGATGGAGGATGATATTTCTCCCGATTTACTTTTGATTTAGTATTTTTTGAATTTAATTCCCCTGTTAAACCATTGTTGGTTTTTCTTTAAACTGAAAATAAAAACTATCAAATGGTATTGTTGTTGGACTTTGTAACTTATATATCTATGTTTATATATGGATATGTCTATGAACTTTGTAACTTTTATATATAGATATAGATAGGTATCCATATATTTATATGGATGTGTATAGATCGTTTGTTTGCTATCTTGTACATCGATCTTTGTCCATGGAATATGATATGACTGATACTCTATGAGAATGTAAACAGAAATGGTGGAGAATTAATAGATGTCATTAAAATGGGAGTATTTTATCATTATTTTTGTTGTTTATTCATATATATATTTTAGTTTTTAGTTTTAGATAGATTTGTTTTCTAAGTTAAAGTAATGTTGTTTGGTATTTATCTAGTTCTTTTAAAAGAAATGCTTGGTTAGAATCATATTGGGTTAGTCACCCTATATTATACGGATTATTTTATTAGGGATATTGTCTATGAATGTGGAGAAGCATCTTTTGGTTTCCTCATGTAATTTTTTTTGGAAAAAAATTGATAAATCAATTATCTTGGAAGAAAATGATAAATCCATTATCTTCATGATTGCATGCTATCTTTTCAATGGTTTTTGAAATTTATATTTGGGATGATATTTTTTCTCCCACGATAAAAAAAAGTTTATATTCCTTTGTGAATAATATCTAATCTAGTACAAACAAAACATGAATTAGTAAAGGATTTAACAAAAACACTTCTCAATGGTCCTTTCTTCACTGAGGTTTCTAGCTAAGGCTAGTGGTTGGAGGTTTCAGCAAACGTTTTCTCTCTAAGCATCTGAAATATTGATTGGTACTACAACACTATAATAACAAATGCATGAGTGTTATTTTATATCTAAATTCACCAAAAATAAGAATTCAAAAATTTCTTTGAAATGTTCAAATTTTGAAAATAAAATATTTGGAAAAAACAATTGCTACATCTTGCATAAAAACATCTTGGAGCTCAATATAAAATATAATATACATGTTTTATTATGTCACGAGGTGCAATGTTTTCAGAGTTTAAATTTAAAAAAAAATGAATTTTATAAAAGAGGTGATTTTAAAATTTTTAAACCTTAATGCTTGCTAAACCTATAGATATATAGTTAAGTATAATATTATTAATTTAACATTTAAATTATTTTTTTATTCATACATTATAGGGATTAAATTGTATTAATATGCATTGATAAATTAATAAATGTAACATTTTTATAGGGTTAAATTAAAAAACAGAATTTTTTTTTTAAATTCAATATCTTTCAAAACTTATCACACATGGAAGGAGAAGAAAAACTACATTTAAATTAAACAAAACTCATTGAAAAAAAATTATTTTGAAAATCAATATATAATGCATATTTAATATATAAAAGCATGAGTGTCAAACACTATTACATACAACATAATAAATTTAAATTCCTCGTATCTACGTATCTACAAATGTAGGAAGGCATGTGGCTACAAGCCACACTATGATAGAGTAAAATTGAAAAACGTATATTAAAGAAAAATAATAATTTTTTATTATATTAGATTGGTGTTCTCCATCTCCCTATGTGTGCCTTATTGTAGAGAAGGAAAGGTAGACACTATGCTATATTGTAATTTATAATTTATTTATTTTTTTCAATTTATTTTTTCTCTTTTTTAATAAAAATGTCACAAATATAAATGTTTATTTTTTTTTTACTAAATATAAATATTTTTACAATTTTTATCAAGTATTCATAATGTATCTCAATCAAAGGGCACCCACTATTTAAATATGATTCATGTGAAAATTTATTATATTATTTAATATAATGTATTTCAGTCAAAGTGCACCCACTATTTAAATATGATTCATGTGAAAATTTATTATGTTATTTGATGTAATAGAGACTGTGATGAAAAATCATTAATAATACAATATACAATCATTTACATTACACAACTATGATGAAGAATCATTAGTAATAAAATATACAATCATCCCCATTACACAACTATGATAACTATACCCAACTCATCATTAAAAAAAACCTTTAGTAATTACGCCGATAGGCGTCCCCCCTATCAGAATCGATGGGTTAATTAGTCTTTTAATCAAAAATTCTAATCTTATGGTCTACAATGAAAGATGCGGGCATATTCTTCATCGTTCACTCAAATAAATGAATAGGATTTAATTTTCTTAACTTCCGTGCATTTATAAATGCGTCCGTTTCTTTGTTTACTTTTTCACATTTACTTAATCTTGATTAAAAAATTACTGCCCTATCCATTGATTGCCACGCTTAATAATTAATTTTTATAAGCAACCTCATTGCCAC
>JASDQU010437214.1:39142-49196 GCA_032191745.1 Picea mariana | reverse complement strand
ATTTCCCTCACCCACCAAGAGAATTCCTAAAAATGCTCCTCGGTGTCCCAAAATTCCCTTACAATTCTTAAATGACTTACGCCTTACTTAATTCCTAGTTGAGTTCATAAATAGAAAGTTCCAAAGGCTAGATTCCTTACTAAGTTAGACATTGATCTTTTTCTTTAAGTTTCCCCTTTTCTTTAAGTTTCCTTTTTTCTTTAAGTTTCCTTTTTCTTTTAAGTTTCCCCCCTTTTTCCTTTTTAACTAAAAATCAAATTAGCAAGTGTAGAAAAAAATAACCATTTACCCTTTTAATAAATTTAATCCTCCATTATAATTTTTTTACTTTAATAATTAAGTTTGAATTTCTTACCCCCCTTCTTGTTACATGCTTATTTATATTTTTTTTTCTTTAACCAACGTTCTACTTAGAACTAGGTTTTAAATTCACTTGGCTTTGCAACATTTTTTTTTTTAGGGAAAAATTCTTATTAATTTTACTTATCACCTCATTCATTTTAAGGCCGACTAGGTCCTGAGAAGGCATAATTTTCTAGGCACTAGTTTTATTAACTTATAATATTTAAAAATTGCGATGTGCCCTTCAGGACTCACTACGTTCTCCAAGGGTGCCACTTGCCTCTTGACTGAATTTGGTAGACGTCAAACCCCTGCAGTGAATACTTCGTCAGGTGATCTAGTGGGTGACTAAGGCCCTCTAAGGAATAAGGACCCTGCCTTATTGCATGCCCCATAGAATCATTGTGAGGGACTATCATAGTCTTCCCTCATGACATCGCGGGTCTTCTCAAACTAGGTAATTGTTAACCTACATTTTGAGCCACGATGAGAGTGCTAGTAGGTTGTTGTAGGGATGCTACCACACCTCTCCCTCAATGTCCCTAGTTGTCGTGGGTGACCCCTTTTCTCCAAATGTGAGTTTGGTCGGCAAGCTATTGTCAGCATGCATCCATTAACGAATCATGCTAGCAATAACAATCTGCATGATAACATCTAATCATATATACATATGCCACATCAACAACATTCAAACCCTAACAATCCACTCCCTGACTCGATACGTAGTCCAAGGGGTTTTGTCGATGCCTCAACATCCTCAACGTCCAGAGTCCTGCACACTCAGGAGAACCCAGTCAATAGCACATATCTATGTAAATACAAAAAAATAACATATCATCAAATCCACAATATCTCATAATCATAATCACAACAACCAATCACATAAAGAACCAGATCACTTGCATGCAAGTGTCCTCAAAGAATAATTTCGCTAAGTGCGCACAAAGGCGGGATGTTACATACACCCCCTCTTGTTTTAAACTTTGTCCTGAAGTTTCACAGTATATAAGTGAAGAAATAAAGTGTATCATAGTATCATAAGTGTATCTATCAAACAAAAATGGAAACTATTGACACATATCATAAGAGTCCTCCCAGGTTGCCGAGTGTGGACTACAGTTGTCCCACTGGACCTTGACTTGATCTATTTTTCGATGTCGTAGTTGTCAAATGTGATGGTCTAGGATGTGGATTGGTTCTGCCATGAGCGCACCCTCATTAGATACCTGGAAGGAACTCATGTCAATAAATTGTGTAGGATAACTAATATAATGTCTCAACACAAATTTGTGAAAAACATCATGCATATGCCTCAAAGAATCAAGCAAGGCTAGTCGATAGGCCACAGGCCCCTTCTTTTCCACAATATCGAAAGGTCCCACAAACCTAGGAGAGATTTTAACACCCTTTCCAAACTTGATCGAACTCTTATGTAGTTTCACCCGCAAGAAGACTTGATCACCAACTTCATAACTATGATTGACATGATGCGCATCGACATAACCCTTCTGCCGATCCTACGCTTCCTTGATGCTTTGTCTTATTGTTTTCATTTGATCTTCCATTATTGGTTCACGTCCGGTCCAACCAGGACCCTATCCTCAAGACGGTCCCAACACAAAGGCGTCTGACATGGTCGCTCGTAAAGAAACCCGAAGTGCGCCATTTTAATGGTGCTTAGATAACTATTGTTATATGCAAATTATACTAGTGGCAAGAATTATTCCCAACTCTTATGTTGGTCTATATTGGACATACGCAACATGTCCTCCAAGATTTGGTTTGTTCGTTCATTATGCTCGTTTGTCTCCGGGTGATGCAAAATACTAAAGTTAATTTGGGTTCCCAAGGCCTCTTGGAAACTAGTCCAAAATCATCCTATAAAAACCAATCCTCTATCAGATATAATCCAATTAGGCACACCATGCAGCCTCACAATCTCACTGATGAAAAATCTAGCTATTTCAGGGGCCTGATACGTTGTACGCCTAGGAATAAAATGAGCACTCTTTGTTAGAGTGTCGACTACCACAAACATCAAGTCGTGTCAACTTGCTGTCAGTGGTAATCCAACAATGAAATCCATAGAAATTACCTCCCATTTCGATTCTGGAATAGCATGTGGTTGTAGTAGTCCTATCGGATGTCTATGTTCAACCTTCACCTACTGACATTCTCGACATCTGGCCACATAGTTGACTATGTATGCCTTCATTCCTTTCCAAAAGAATAAGGGTTTAAGGTCTGCCTCATCTTCGTGACTCCAAGATGAGCCTTGTACACTTCTCTATGAGCCTCATTTAGGATCAAACTTCTCAACTCGTCGTTGGGTGGCATGTAAATTCGATCTTTAAATCTCAATAATTCGTCATTGTCCACAGGAAATCCCTCAAATTTTTGTACCATCATTATGTTTTTTCTGATAAAATCCTTGACCTATTTATACTAGTCATCATCATGTTGTAAAGTTAGAATCCTTTCACGTAGATTCGTTTAAAGATGCATCACCGAAAATATGCATGGTCTCCGACTCAATGCATCAACCACTCTGTTCATTGTTCCCTTTATGTAAATAATCTCAAAATCGTACTCGCTAAGAAATTTTGACCAACGTCGTTGTCGCGCATTTAAGTCGCTTTGTGTAAAGATGTGTTGTATTCCATTGTGGTCAGTTTTTCGTTCAAATTTTCTTCCACTAAGGTAGTGTCTTCAAACTCTCAAGGCATAAAAAATGGCTAACAACTCCAAATCGTGTGTCACATAGTTCTCCTCATGCCTTCTCAACTTTCTCAAGATGTAAGCGATCTCTTGACCGTCTTGCATCAAGACTCTGCTTAAGCCTTCTTTGGATGCATCAGTGTATACCAAGAAGTCCACATCCATGTTAGGGACCTTTAGTATCGGTGTTTTTGTCAATATCTCCTTGAGCCTCTGAAATGCTTCTGCACATTTCTTAGTCCAAAAAAAGTTCTTGTTCTTCTTCTGCAATTCCGTGATTGGATTTTCTATCTTTGAAAAACCATCGACGAACCGTCGATAGTATCCCTCTAAACCCATGGATCTATGCAATTCAGGGACATTCTTCGGCACAGGCCATTCCATAATAGCCTTGACCTTTGTTGGATCCACGATGATACCTTCGTCGGAGATGACATGCCCTAAGTAGTGAATCTTCAATTCATAAAACGAGCATTTAGACAATTTGCCAAACAATTTTTTCTCTCGTAGACATTGTAGTACCATGCACAAATGATCTGTATGCTCCTCCATCATCCGAGAGTAAATAAAAATATCTTCAATGAACACTCAGACGAACTTGTCCAAGTATTCGTGAAACACCCATTTCATCAAACTCATAAATACCCCTGTGGTGTTCGTCAGTCCAAACGGTATAACAGTAAACTCGTAATGTCCAAACCTCGTCTTAAAGGTAGTCTTAGGGATGTCGTCCTCTTTGATCTGTAACTGGTGATACCCTGATCTCAAGTCGATCTTTGAAAACATCGTCGCGTCTTTCATCTTATCAAACAGATCATCAATCCATGGAAATGGATATTGATTCTTAATCATTTCCTTGTTCAATTGACAATAGTCAATGTAGAGTCTCAATGACCCATCCTTCCTCTATATGAATATAACAAGCGCACCCCACAGAGACACACTTGTGCATATAAGTCCTAGGTCCAACAACTCCTTCAGTTGCATTTTCAACTCCTATAATTTCGGGGTTGACATCCGACAAGGCATTCTTGCTATCGGTTCAGTCCCTAGTTTTAGGTCTATGGTAAATTCCAATTCCCTCTCGGGTGGTATCCCAAGTAACTCCTTAGAGAATACGTTTGCAAACTCTCTTACCACCAGAAGGTTTTCTAGACCTTCCACTACTCCCTTCTCGTTTAACGCAAGGATCGCATAAATCTTACATCCCTTGTGCATGTTCTTCTGTAGCCACAAGGAAGAGATGAACCTTAGGGAGACTCCATGGTTCCTACCTACAATCATGCATCTCTGTCCCTCATCATCGATCAAGCTCAACTGTTTCATATTACAGTCGAGTATCGCATCATGTGATTCTAACCAGTCCATACCAATCACATTGTTATAAGATCCTAATATCGTGACGTACAGGTTGGCCCTAGTGAAAAACTATGCCAGGTTAAGGCTACAACCCGTAACCTTTCCAACAACATTATGTTTAGCTTCCGAGGCCATTTCTACAAAGAAAAACCTGTCCTATTCGATTGCCTTTACCTTAATTATTTTTAGCGTTGCCCCAGAAAGGAAAATCTCTGTAGCACTTGGATCTATCAAAATACAAAGAGTTTGGTCAACGATGGTACTTGACGTCTCAAGCATAGTCAACTCATGCTCTTCCTCGTGGTTATTCACCATTGCATGAATCCGATGGGCCTTGCCCAAATATCCCACGATAGTGGGTCTAGTTGTTCCAGATGCTCTGGTCCCCTCCACTGGGAAGTCACGCTGGCAATGTGGTTCCCCACATGTCCAACACCCTTTCTTCGTTCTAGTACACCTAGTACCCGAAGCAGAAGCCGACGACCCACCGTCATGGAACCCTGGTTTGTTTTGCTAAATAGGCCTAAACTGTTGTTGTTGAGGTCGACACTATTGTGGGGCTTTGTAAGGAGTTTGTTGCTAAGGCACTAGTTGTCGAGGTGTAGTGAAAGTGGATCCTTTATGGAAACCACGATATCCTAGTGAATGTTTAGCTAGTGTCTAACGCTTCTGTGCACCAAATGACACCTACCCTATTGGTCTTGCTGATGTCCTGCTCTAACCCCCGCTAATAATATCCTCCTCTACTTTGAGGGCCTTCTGTACAATGTCATGCAAGGTTTGAGTCATCATAATCCCAACCTTCACACAAATTCTCCCATTAAGGCCAAACACAGACTTGTTGATCTTAAGTTTCTTGGTACTCAGGTGCGGTGCATATTGAATAAGCTCCATAAAATGGGCCTCATACTCGGGCACCGTACGATCTCCCTGTCTAAAAGTGTGAAACTCTTTGAGATGACGCTCAATGAATTCCTCTGACATATACCTCTCTCGGAACCGTTCCTCAAACAGTTCCCATGACACGTCTTTGATGACTATGTTCAATTGTGGAAGGAGTGTCTTCCACCATAGAAGAGTGCTCCCCTTCATTTGAAAGACCTCCATGCAGAATTTCATGTTGGAGGTATAGTCGCGAAGTGAAAAGCACATCGCCATATTCTCCAACCATGGCTCGACGTCTACATCGTCCGGGGAAACCAAGAACTCGGGAAATTTGACCTTCTCAAGTTCATAGTGAATGTTACCAGTATCGACCGGAGCGAGCGGTGGACCCTCAGGGAGTGTTGGTGCCCTGGCCTCATCTCTATCAAAACAACCGATTATTGCCTCATACATCTTCTTAAAGGACCACATCACCCACAACTATATATTCCTTCCTGAAAACCTGTTCATCTCCCTGGGGGCTATACCCCTTGGGCATGGATGCTACTGGAGGCGTCACGCCTCCTCCCCTAGCACCTTTTTGTCTGCCTCCGCGACATCCTCTAACCATGATTACCTACACGAATACATATCAAATTAATTAGAAACATTATAATCAAATATCCAATCAAAAAAATTCGTAGTGATCCCAATTCACGGGTTGAACTGGCTCTAATAGGATATGTAATGACCCCTATCATTATGACTACATGAAGTGCAAGCAAGTGAATTTTTTTTTTTTTTTTAAAGGCAGGAAGGCAACATCGACAGCAATTAATAACACAACTTGACGACAAACACAACGGACGCAAATCATGCAACAAACAACATCAAACCATCATACTATCACCTTATGCAACTGGACAAAACATGTGATAATCAATTAGACAAAAAAAATGACTACCCTTACTGACAACATCAAAATCAACCCAATGCAAACAACATCAATGACACAAGTGAATAGAGCCATTATGGCAGGAAAGGAACCAATCACCTTAAAATGTTATATAACAATGTACAACATCAATTACAATGACAACATATTCCTCATCTAGAGGCTCATGACCCAAGCCAGGTTATCATTTCTCCTATCAACCAAGCGCACAATGATCCAATTTTAAGGAATCATGTCGTCGCATTGCGACAAGTGCACTAGGAACCCAAGCACAAACATAAATAATTTGAAGCCTTCACTCCACCAGTTGGAGGTTTAGGAAATTTATTGTGTGTGCATAAACCATAGTTTCATGTTGGTGAGCATTCATAACACTCACACTAGTGCATAACCCTACCACATGCACTAAAGTAGGTTGCAAAACTTGCGGCCATCACAATTAAAACTATAAAATCTATTACAAGAACAATTATACTACTTAACGGAATAATCTCAATAGTCATGATTAAAATAATTCAACTATTGTAAAGACGATTAAAATTGTTATAAGAGGTAATCACCATAATCATCATCAATCAATAAAATTTGTTGTAAAAACAATTAAAGATATTATAACAGAAAATCTCAAAAATATTAACACTGTCAATTCAGACCACATCGATTATTTATTTTGTTAAATCTACCAATGTTGTCCTCAATTAAATCACTGCCATAATTTAATTCATTTTATTTGTCAGTTTAAAAAAAAATATCTGTCCAAAAATCGTTGTCCATTAAAATTGATGACTATCATCTATAATTACCTCATTGTACAGTCTCATTTCCTTACGATGTGCAATCTCATTTCCCTACGTTGTACAGTCTCATTTCCATGCACTGTACAATCTCATTTCCCTATGCTAAACAGTCTCAATTCCTTATGCTCAATTCTAGTTTATATATTATCAATTTGTAAATATTTTTCCTTATGTTTTGTTTCATTCACTAGAGGTTTTTTCTCTTGTAGTATTTATGTATATGAGAGACAGCGCTACAATCACTTCAAAATGTTTTTCCTTTTTGTAGTTGAAATCCTTTCCTTCATGAGCCAAATAGACCCCAAACCACAACTAGAAATGTTTTTGAAAATTTGTAGATAGTCCATAAATGGATTGGGCAAGCTTTACTCAAAATTGTGAAATATCTTACTGGTTTCATTATTGAATTGAAAAGTTTGAATGAAAATAAATATCAAGATTGGAATTTAAACATACACAAGAAATATATATATATATATATATATATATATATATATATTGGTCCTTGTTAAATTTATTAAAGAGGCCAGGATGGATACCAAGACACGTTCCTTCCATAATGAAGAAATTTCCAAAATACCATAAAGAAAAAGGGATTGAGTAGAAGTACCCAGCAATGTATGAATTCTGGGTAATCAGATATAAGGAGAAAAGAACTTTGGCGATTCATTAAAAAGAGAGAAGTGAAAATAGTGCATGTTCGAGCACCCCAGATTTACTAGAATCTAACTAAACAATACCATGCAATGAAATTCAACTAGATAAATGCCCAAACTTGCGTCTAAGTGAACCTCACAATAAAAATCGTTGTGTAATCCATAACTAAATCCTTCAAACATAACAATAAAAATAGTTGTGTATTCCACAACTAAATCCGTCGGACATAACAATAAAAATCGTTGTGTATTCCACAACTAAATACATGAGACATAACAATAAAAATCGTTGTGTATTCCACAACTAAATCCTTCATACATAACAATAAAAATTGTTGTCAGACATATGTATAGAGCATGTAAATTCGTTGTTAGACATACGTATAGATTCATTGTGTTTAGAGAATATATAAATTAGCTATGTTTAGAGCATATATAAATTCTTTGTGTTTAGATCATATATAATTTCCTTGTGTTTAGAGCATACATAAATTCATAACCAAAGAAAAAAAACCATAACTATAATTTTGTGTAAAAACAATAAGGATCGTGTCTAACAATGATAGAACATGTGCATTGTGCACTCCAAGTATTACCCACACAGTCATTAGAGATCTGGAAACGAAGAGCAATGAAGTGGAAATGTAGAGAAATGAAGTGGTAATCCAGCAAGATATATGGAACATAATGAAGTGGAAACGTAGAGCAATGAAGTGGAAACACTAGGTAAAGTGAGGGTTAAAACAAAGTGTAAACGCACGGTGAAAACTCGAGAAAAAAGAGAGGGTGACGAGATTACAAATCAACGAAAAATGTAGAGGAACTCACTGAAAATAAATGTTTGGCAGAGGAATGATCCTACACTTATTATCCCTGCACATGAAAGTAGGGCATTTGAATTTAAATCTTTAACACCAGAGTGAATGACAGTCGATTTGGCTCTTGGTCGACTACTCAGGAATAGACTAATAACTTAAAGGATCATGGAATAGAAGATAAAAACATATATCTGCATCCAGATCTCCTCCGTGGAGAAGAAAATAATGAAATAAATGTGCAATAGAGGAATAAATAAAACGCAAGCAGGAGATACAAAAGCATAGGCAAGGTTTTGAGTCTGGGCCTCATTCTGGCTACGCGCAAATAGACAGTAACTTAGAAGTAAAGGATATCTTGGATAGCAAGGGGTTCTTATTGAATGAATCAAGAGACAAGGGAGTTAAAATTACTATAGAAATACATGGGAAAGGAAAGATTATGGCAATGAAATCTTCATTCGAGTACAGTAAAATAAACACGCATAAATTAAATTCATTGCAAGTAATAACTTTAACATGTGTACCTTAGCCAAATGCGAATTATTTGAAGTCATTGTTCCACACGCACTCTGTCTAGATCCCTCTTTCTAATTGATGTGACCACACCGGTACCTCCCAGCCAATGCTAGGGGTAAGCTTCTTCCCACTGAGCCCCCCGATCCACAAAGGGGCCACACACACAATACCATAGAATGATAGCACCCACCTCACCTCACAAGTTCAAACTACCACACGTTACCTAAGCTGGGTATCCCAACTCCCACAAGAGAAATTTCAGTCAAGATGAAATTTCAGTAGTGTAACGTTACGCAAGCCAGGTGTGATCCATACTCCTCCTTCATCATCTCTTTTATAGAGTTTCCTAGTAATTAATTTCCCAAACCCTCACTGATTCCTTTTTCATTTATTTAATTAGGAAAAACCTCCCCCGTACAGATGTCGCTCAATCCCCTAGTTGCACCAGAAAATCAATTTTATTAATTATTTAAATATTCCTATTTGCCTCACCCACAAAGAGAATTCCTAAAAACGCTCCTCGGTGTCCCAAAATTCCCTTACAATTCTTAAATGACTTACGCTTTACTTAATTCCTAGCTGAGTTCATCAATAGAAAGCTCAAAAGGCTATATTCCTTACTAAGTTAGACATTCATCTTTTTCTTTAAGTTTCCCCTTTTCTTTAAGTTTCCCTTTTTCTTTAAGTTTGTTTTTTCTTTTAAGTTTCCCCCCTTATTCATTTTTAACTAAAAATCAAATTAGCAAGTGTAGAAAAAAACAACCATTTACCCTTTTAATAAATTTAATCCACCATTATAATTTTTTTACTTTAATAATTAAGTTTGAATTTCTTACCCCCCTTATTGTTACATGTTTATATATATATATATATATATATATATATATATATATATATATTCTTTAACCAATGTTCTACTTAGACCTAGGTTTTAAATTCACTAGGCTTGGCGACATTTTTTTTTAGGGAAAAAATCTTATTAAACTTTACTTATCAGGTCATTCATTTTAAGGCCGACCAGGTCCTAAG
>JASDQU010437213.1:16622-28523 GCA_032191745.1 Picea mariana | reverse complement strand
TCATCTCGTTCCTTTGTTGCGTGAGGGATTCCTCAATAAATAGTTTGAAACGATCTTATGTCCCGTCATATTTCTTTTCTCCTGCCATGAGAGGTCGCTTGGGAGTGTGAGAGATTTTGTCCTCAAGAGAAACAAGCTCGAGACCCGACTCTTTGTACTTCGACCTCGTTGGGGACATGCATTAAGACGACAAGGACCAGACTGCTCTGATACCATTGATCCTTATTTATGAGAAGAACGAAATGACTATATATTATTAACAGGTGCTTAACACAAAATAACAGAGATACAGTAAAATTGGTTTTCTATTCAATAAGGAAATAGTCTGAAACTGTAAAATGCAGTGGAAACAAGCTTGTTGGAATGGTGGCGGCTTATCTCTGAGAAGAGATGTGATGGTTGCGCTCATTCGTAAGAAGATGATTACACTAAGGCTCTGAATGATTTTTTACAATAAACAGGAAGGCCAAAAATTCTAGACATCCAAAAACCTAACCCTAGGAGATGAAGCGCCAAAATTCATGCGGGCCTCGTTTAGGTAAGTTAGTACATCAACTTCCCGAGATCGTAACTTTTACATATGATCTCTGTTTTAGATGTATGATAGCCCGTTGGAAAGGTATCATCGAGGAGATTCATTTTGGGGGAAATATAAAAGGAAATTCCATATTTCATCCTGTTTTCCCAAAAAACATTGTTTAGGGCCTCAAAACGACTCCGGATGTGAAAAAATGCTAAAAATAGTAAATTACCAAAATTGCCAAAAAACTGTTTTGAGCCAATTGGAAAAGGTGGGTGGCCACCAATATCCACCTAGATCACCGCATTGTTTCAATGTGGAAATGGAAGCAGGGTCCTCTTCGACATGTACATCAATGTCCTCATGTTCCCTCTCCCTCTAGTGGACATACATCTTGTTCCATGGCAGATAAAAGGAAGTTAGTTCTTGTATTTTAAATTTTTTCCAAGCTTTTGAGGGTGCGCGCGGGTTGTTTTGGACACAGTCACGTATGTACGTGGGAATAGTGTTTTCTTCCTGAGTACATACACATGCTTCCCTTGGACAACCCATGTACATGCAGGGCCACTCTTTTTAAGAGAGTGTGTCCTCCTTTTGGTCAATTTTCAAAATGCAATGGTGAAAATGAGTTGTCAACTTCTATTTATAGACTTTTTTGGCCCTTTTTACCACTTTTCTGACCCCCTTTGTCTTTTTTCCTGGCTTGGAAATCATTTGGTTCCGCTACAAAGTTTCTTATTAGATGTTATGTCCCACTCATTATTTTGGTTTGGTAACCTTTTGGGGATGGGTCACTTTTGGTATCCTTTGGTAAAAGTCATTTTTCCAAATTTTTGCGTATAAGTTAGGATTTCACCTCCATTTTCTGCATCTCGTTGTCTTTTTCGCTTTGTTATAGGATCAATCCCACTGAAGTGTGACACAGAACCTTCATTGTTGTTTTAGAAGTGTCGTAATTGGCTGGTAGAGCCTACCCTTACATGGATGCCCTGGGTAGATCCTTGTTGCATCTTGGCATTCATGTCGTCAGTAATGACTATAGGCTACGGAGTGCTTGTTAGTCTTGTCACACTTACGAGATTGAGCCTCATTTGTCTGATGCACCATCATTATTGGCCTCACCCTGGGACTCCCAAATGAGCATGCTTTGTTGTCTTTCAAGCTCACTTGGCAATTCCAAAGCAACATCCGACTAGACTATATTTATGCTTTTCGATATTGCCTGGATTAACTAAGAAAAGTATCCCCCTGGAGTCTTCTTTAAGCCCTTTTCAAACTCTCTAAACATGAAAATATTGTAGAGCGATCTTGTTTCCCTTCACGCTCACCAAACTAAAATTTGAAGGCACGTCTGTCCGGCGGTAGTTTACCCCTTTTTTCGGTCCGGATGGTCAATTGCGAGAATAAAGGTATGCTCTAGGAAATTCGGTTCGCTAGAAGAGTATTCTCAGGCATAAGTTTAACCCTTTTTCGGACCTGAGGGAATAAATTTTCAAAAAAGGAACATTATCCTTGGTTTTGGTTTATCACCTTTTTTGGGCCTTGGAGATTATTTACGAAAAAGGAACCCCCATAGAGTCCACAATTAAGCTCTTTTCAGACTCCATAAAATTGAAAAGATCACTGAGTGACCTTGTTCCTTCACACTCATTAAATTGGTCCAGAAGAATATCTACTGGCATGATTTTAACCCTTTCTATGGCATGTAGATTATAGAGGAAAAAGGTATGCCTCGGGATATTCGTCTCACTGGGAGAGTTCTCCTCAGTAACTTTTATACTTTTTCGGGCTAAGGAGACTAAACTCAGAAAAAGATTGTGAGTCCATAGTTAATCTCTTTTCAGACTCCTTAAAACTGAAAATATTACCAAGTGATCTTGTCTTTCTCACACTCATTAAAATGGTTTTGAATAGACATGTTTTTGGTGTAATTTTATCCCTTTTTCAAACTGACTAGACTACCTCCGAAAAAGGTAGCTCTTTTCAGACTTTCTAAAACGTGAAAAAAATATCGAGCTTACCTTCTCTTGGCTCGTTAAAATTACATTGAAGGGGGTTTCATTATGTCTTGATTAATCACATTTGCATCTATGTGTGTTTGGCCTAATGTTGGCTCCATGTCTCTTTCAACTGAACCTTTGAAGCATGCCTTATACGCAAGCCTTGTAGCACTTTGCCTCTATGATCTGACACCTTGACCCATGGAGGAATTTTCCCTGAGTGTCCTTTTCCTACACATGTCTCTTTGCTCTGAGTATTAGTATGTTCCTTGTGCTTGGAACTAGTATGCTTCTTTGCGACAGTCGTTCCTCCTTTGTAACATAGCATTCTTTTATTATTTTTCAAGCTCTTAAGAAATTGAAAAAGACAAAAAAATCAAATATCCCAAAAAGAGAGAACGTGAAATACGTATTATTTTTTGACAGCACAAAGAGTCACCCTTGGACAAAGCACATCCTTTTGTTTGTTCTTCAAGCATTGGGATCTACTATGACCTTAGGAATTTGTTCTCGCTACATAGAGTTGTTTCCTCCTCCGTTTGGTTACTCTTCCAAACATATGGAGAGTTTGCTTGCCTCCTTTATCGTGAACTTGTGTCAATGTCATGTTGTCTGAGTCTGATCATATTTTGTGCTTTTGTCCAAGGGAATTTTCACCCAACCTGATTCGTCCTTTTTACAGTTTGTCTCTTGACCTCATGAGTTGACCATCCTGAGAGTCCAACCAAGTCTTGATTCAAAATCGACGAAGTTCTCTACCTGATCATCGAGATCATCATGTCTTTTCCCAACGAGCCATTGAAGACCTCAAGGTAGTGAATTCATACACTCACATTGTACTCCTACCTGAGTTTGGAAGATCTTGAAGTTGTTTCTTGAGCTCTAAAGACCTCATCTCCATCCATCGGGCGTCACTGGCTTCTTGAAGATGAATACTCTACTTGTATATCTTCGATTGATTTTGAGATGTAGATCCATTGTGTATTTCTCGTGGCTACACTTTATATAGTTATATGACATGGATCTGCAGTGTATTTGATTGGCAACCATGATTTATTTCATCCAGAGCATGGGTATGCCCGTCTCGGTGAGACAATTGTTATTTTGCAGATGGAACCTCCCGAACTCTGGTCCCAGGCTCACTCGATTTTGCACGTTGGTGAATATATTATTATGTATTTCAGACATTAGTTGCTCTTATGACCTCACATATTAGGGGGCATTTTTTTATAGCCCTAAATTTCTCTACACATGCATACATGGCCTTGGCCCTCTTACTTGCATTTTTTGCCAAAGCACTGTTGAGTTTCTCTTCCTAAAAAACCAATTTTTAGGAGATGTACGTGCCCTGCACCATTACTGCCCACGTACATACTCTTCCCGCACCACTACAACTCACGTACGTACGCATGTTGCACCATTACTGCCCGCGTATACTTGTAAAAGTTGCAAAAAATAAAAAGTTGCAAGGAATTCGTTGAAATTGATGGGCTATTGGAGGTTTCCCAACTAATCCACCTGCTATAGCCCATCACCTAAACGAATAACCATCCTTTTGGCATATAAAAGGAGTTGTTGGGGTGTCATTTCGTACCTAAGCATAAGAACAATGAAACTCTACCCAATTTCACTTTTCGTCCTTGCCCAAGATATTACTGCCTTTTGTGAGAAATTGCCTCAACATTCCCTCATTAGGCCCTTCTTCCTCCATTTAACCCATTCGCTTCCCTAGAAGAGATTAGAAGGTTGAGAGAAGAATTTCATACAAGGTGCACTTGGATCTTGGTGAAGAGGAGCCCGGACTAGGTTCGCAAAACGGTAGCCGACTTAGATTGTAAAGGTATAATCTTCATGTTATGAATAAAAGAATTACATTTTCCCATCCCAAATGATGGTGTCTTGAACACTTTTATTGATTTATGCTTAACATTCTAACATTTAACCCTAACTTTTATATGGAATAGCATGCTTGTCGTTCTCCTTGTGTCAATCTTTGAATGCAGGTCAGTCTCAGGAGGAGATGTGTAGTCAACGAAACTTTCAAGCGTGAGGAGGTCATCACCAGACATGGGATTAGAGGTATAGTTACTCAATCTCCTTTTTCCTTGCTTTCTTCATATGAGTTTTTGTATGTTTGGGGTAGTATAGAAAATTAATTAGCTTTTAGACGGTTAATCGATCTTCCTACATTCTGAACCCTGGTGTAGTTAAAGGGGGGGTTTTCCCACTAGCAAGGGGATTGATCTAATGAATAATGACTCAATAATAAATAGAATACTCTTTGCAGTTACAATATTTCAAAAAGGGTGGGAATAATTTCCGTTTTTGCAGTGGCCAAAATCCAATAAACTTCACACATGGAGATGGCACCAATTCACATGGGAAAATCTCACAGAGAACAATTTACTTATTTTCCAATATAAAGAATGACTTTTATAAGAGACTGGGTGTGGACAAAGTTTATTAGTTTACATTTTTCTGACCTATGCTTGGAGAAGATAGACTAGGAAATTGACCAGGTCGTTGAATTTGTAAAATGGCCACAAATCATTTTCATTTTGCACAGTGCATGACCCTTACTAGCATGATTTATGATCAAACATATGATTAGAAGACATATTCTAGTAACAAACAAAGGACCACACTGTTATTTTGAGACGTAGAGGTGGAGGTCATTTCCACACTTTAGAGACTCATGTGTATGAATTTTGAAATTCCTCAAACATAATTTCACTGAGAATGGAACCCTCCACTAGCCTATCACACCATTCGAAGCCATAGCTTAGCCTAGAGGAAAACATAGATGCAGCTCATGCATGGTTTTTGTGTTTACGTGTTGGACTTTTACGTAGAAATGTACAGTCGTTGCACTGGGATTTGACCACAATGAACTTCCACTACCAAACAAGCATAGACATCGATGGACACTAAGACACAAACATGCAATGTGTTTATTTCGATGTTTTCAAACACTATATGTGTAATAAATCACTTACCATGCATTAATCAGAGCATGGTTTTTGAGGATTCTATGGCCTTGGGATCATGAACGCTAATGGATTATGCGACAACAGATTATTGGAAAAGTGACTAAATTATTATTTTATTCTTAGGTTAGTAAACATGTTCAGATTAAAAGTTTGGATTGAAATTTTTTTAAATAAAATATCATACGTGATGCATGCATCTATTTGGCTCCTTCCTACATGTGATCTCATGCAATAACAATCTTATCCATACCCATCAATGAAAAAATTATATGGCTAAGACAATTTACTATTACCAATGATAATAAAAATACCATCACTAGTATCCCCTATATTAAGCAGCATAATTAACAAAGTTATTTAAATTATGTTTCTTATCCATACCTATCAATGAAAAACTTATATGGCGAAAACAATTTACTTTCTCTAATGATAATAAGAAGACCATCACTGGTATCCCTTACATTAAGTAACATAGTTTACATTAATTAACAAAGTTATTTAAATTGGCTTTCATCATTTATCTAGCAATTACAATTTACTATATCTGTCACAATAGGAACACCATCATTGATATCCTTTGTATTAATTAGCAGAGCTATCATTTATAGCATGTGCCCTTATTTTCTTCAAATTGTGAAATCTAAAGTTTTGCTTCCATACAAAAGATATTTTCATGCTCTAGATGTTCTTATTTACCAACCCCAGCCCAGTAGGGACTACACTGCCATGCAACACGTGTTTACAAAAGTGGCCAGCATAGTAGTGTACTAGGTGATGATTTGCTTTTATTTATAAAATGGCCAGTATAGTAATTAATTAAGTGGTGCATTATTATTATTTTTTAATTTTAATATATTTTTAATTTCTTATAAATAGGTTTCAAACCACATAAAATTATTCAAATCATTATTTTTATCTAATAAAAAAATCCAAATTGAAAAATATTTTTATAATTATTAAATATTTAGTTTAATACATATATATTTTAACACTATTATAAAAGTATAGCAAAATTATTTTATGTGAAACGATTAATTGAAAATCAAACCAATTTAAATCCAAAATAATTACAATATATAACAATGAATTCAAACTAAAACTTAAACAATTAACTACACAATTTCCTTTGCCACTTGTTTTTGACACTCACGACTTGTTGCTACACAACAAACTTGTTTTAATAAGAAACAACATTATTTGAGGTGTTTTATGTAATTACGTCGAAGGTGTTATTTTAAGGGGAGGTTTGCAAGAGATTTTCATCGTCTGTGCACTGCTTATAAACAAGTGCCACATGCATTTATCCACAACCTATCAATAAGTGCCACTTGGTGTATATCTGCAACCAATCAACCCATCGTTGGTTAATTCCATCGGTGATGAGATCATGGGAAATAAGGTTGTGGATGATATGTGTTTTGGATACTGAGAGGTGGTGGAGATTGTCGCACAACCTCTGAGAGATATGAGAGTCTCCCGACTAGGACAAATAGGGCTAGAGTAGCCCACGTCGAGATCAGGCGCATCGTCAGCTTATCTCAGATGTACAGGAATCCTTGCCTCGTTATGTTTTTCTTCCTTCATCCATTCTATTTTTTCCTCAAGATATGTACATGAATCCTTGCCTCGGTATGTTTTTATTCCCTCATCCATTCTACTGTTTTTTCCTATTATATTTTAAATCCCACTAGCAAGTAATGGGTGCATTCAAGTATGAGTTGTTTGTGTAAATTGATTTCAATTTTTGTGTTGCAAAGTTTTGAATGTCAGATAGGTCGATTCCTAAATATCTCGCGTATCATATCATCAGTGACGAGCTCATGCTGGATGGAAACCCTAGACTTAATCTTGCCTCTTTCGTTACAACATGGATGGAACTCGAATGTGATAATCTCATAATGCAGGCAATCAACAAGAACTGTGTTGACATGTACGAGTATCCTGTCACCACAGATTGTGGGTAGTGGAAACCGTTGTGATAAACTTCCTCTTCTACTATTTCTAGATCTCAAATCCCTTATGAGATATGTTTTGATCATTTAGGCCTTAATTTGTTCTCAAAAATTTCTGAAAAGAATCAATTGAACATTATATCCAATATGTTTAACACCCCACTCGGCAAGGGAGAGGAAGTGGTAGGCGTGGGAATGGTTGGATCTTCGGAAGAGATCATGTTGACAGGTCTAGCATTCAAACACAAGTGGTAGAATAGGCGCAAGACAGAGGGGAAGCCATATGACAAGCCCATCATTGTTACTGGTGCAAATGTATTGGTCATATCAAGTTCTTCATATTAAGTAATAAATTACATTAAACCAAATCCATTAAAAATCAGTTTTAGTTGTTGCTAGGAAAGAAGTGAGGTGAGTACTATGATTGGTTTGTTTATTAAATTTGCGCTAAGTTTTTTCTTTCTTTCAAAAATATTCATGAATCCTCATTGGAATTCATAACCTCCCCTTATATAACTTCGTAGTGTAAATTAGAACCCGGATTGAAATGGACTTATATGTATTATGATGGTTGTGAAGATTTAGGTTATATATAAAGGGTCTATCAAACACATCATCCCACCTGGAATGTAGATTGTAGTTTTGTTTTTGTTTATATGCAAATGTCATTCAACTAGAAGCATTTTGCACAAATTTTGCTACAAAATCGTTCTAAATCTGCATTCTTTGCTTGCTTCCGTGCTACAGGTTTGTTGCGATAAATTTTCTAGATATTTTGAAGTAGAGATGAAAGAAGTTAAGCTAAAGGAGGATTACTATGACATGGATCCCGTCAAATTTGTTGAGATGGTTGATGAGAACACTATTTGTGTGGCAGCCATCTTTGGTTCCACTTACAATGGAGAGTTCGAAAATCTCAAGCTGTTGAAGATATCCTCCTGCAGAAAAAAAAGGAAACAGGGTGAGCCATCAAATCTCCTTCAATTTCTTCATTCATTGAATAGGACTAACCAATTCCACCTATATGAAGGGCTAAAACCACTAAATATTGTATTTGTGGTCATCACTGTTGATTGTGTGGATTGTTGCAGGTGAGACACACCCATACATGTGGATGGGGAAAGTGACAGATTTATTGCACCGTTCCTCTACCCAGATTTGGAATGGGATTTCTGACTTCCCTTGGTGAAGAGCATAAATGTGAGCGGGCACAAGTATAGAATTGTCTATGCTGAAGTTGGATGGTTTATCTAGAGATCAAAGGAAGATCTCCTTGAAAAGCTCATCTTTCACATCAACTATTTGGGCGTCGATCAACCCACCTTCACCCTCAACTTCTCCAAAGGTTAAATATTATTTTTTTTACTTGATGATCACTATATTTTGTTTCAATTTGTTAGTTTGATGGGGATATTCGAGGTTTTCCATGGAGGAAACATCTTTGATTTAAATCCTAGACCTTGAAACTATGTAGGGACCAATCAATTAATTTCTCAATATTACCAACTCATACGTATGGGGTTCAAGGTTTGTTGTTTCCTTTCAAACTTCTATCAGTTTTATTTCATTCAGCTATAATCCATGTGAAAAAATTGTATATGACTCGTTTTGAATTTCCTATTTGTTTGGGCAGGGCTATCGAAATATCATGTGTAACTTCATGGAAAACACCAGGGTTGTCACCGATGGTCTGATGAGGTCCGAGCGGTTCAACATACCTCAAAAGAGGTCGAGTTCCCTCTGGTGGCGTTCTAGCTCAAGGACAATAGCAGGAACGATGAGTATGAGATCTCTGACCACCTGAGAAATTTTGGGTGGATCATGCCCGTGTACACCATGGCTCTGGGTCTAGTTCGCCAGATCAAGAAATCTGTCAGTATTCCTGTCATAATCCCGTGCCCGAATCAGACACTTTGTGGAGGCCCAGATTGGAAGTTGTGGGGCTGGACTTCATAGAAGAGAGCATGGAATTTTTTTCATCATCACAAACCATCGATTTCATAACAGGTATAAGATCTTGTATTTTGGGGTTAAACTTCTGGTATTTCATTTATTATTGAGCATGAGAAGTCCCTAGGGTTTCAAGGGTTCGAAGAAGACCATGGAGGGGAAGACCGTGTGGAGGACCAGCTGGAGGATTATATTGACAATACGCTAGAAGGTATACAACCCTATCAGGAGGTATACTGATCTATAGATATTTATTATGCTTAGAAGGAGGTTTAAGAAAACATGTCACATACATAGCGTGCTCATAAGAACTACTCTGTATTGTGCAAATATGCAAAATTTTCACATACAATCTTTCAATTCCTCTATCTATCCAATGCATTTTGATTTAGTTAGAGACTTTGTAGAACAATATAATCACTTATCTTAAAAAATTTAGCACCCTAATACCATTATTTTTCTTGTTTGATCTCTTTGATTAGTAGTTGTATTGAATTGTCTTGTGTTATTGAAATTGTACATTATTTTTCTTGTTTGATCTCTTTGCTTAGTAGTTGTATTAAATTGTCTTGTGTTATTGAAATTGTACATTATTTTTCTTGTTTGATATCTTTGCTTAGTAGTTTTATTGAATTTTCTTGTGTTATTGAAATTGTACATCAGTTAGTTTTTGAAGCTTTTGAAGTTTTTGAAGTAAGTGTCAAACCTTACACTTTATAGGGTCTTATCTGTTCCAGGTAAACATGAAGGAGAAGGAAGAAAATACACCATAGACTTTGAATAATTAAGTAGTCATGGATACTATAGTGGACTTCAGTCTTGAACCTTCCTCCTTGAAGGGAAAAGGCACCTGTAGAACAAGATTGGTCATGGTCTAGAGGAAAGCCAAAAGGTGATAATGAAAATAATCATGAAGAACTAGAACAAACTCGAAGTGTTGTTATTAAGGGTGCAACATTGGTAGGTTTCATATTTGTAAGAGTTTATTATAATTGTTTATTTACTGCTTTAAATTATTTTAGTGGTTTCTATGCTTATGCTTGATGGGAAAATATCTTGTCTATAAATTAAAGACATGAAAATTTAAATATTATTTGCATACAAAATGGCATCGACTGAACAAAATGAAATTGATTGAAGTTCCATTAGCATATCAACATGACTAAAAATTGATGTGTAGACATACCTACTGTCTACACGCTTCCATCACAACTCTAGTCATAGGGCCGAATCCAAACTTCCATCACAACTCCAGTCACACAACTCCAGCAAGGAACAGGAGAGACATAGTTGCTTGGGGATTCAAGTCCCAACATAGTTGAAAGAAGAGGTATGAGAATGAGTAGGTAAAGAAGAACCAACACGCTTTTGTAGGCTCGTGTATCTTTGCATGGTGGCGTAGGTCATAGCGGTAGATCAAATCACTATGGACTATGAATTGCAATAAATATTTAATGTTAAGAAGTCATGCTACAATGATTTCTAGCATTACTTCGTGGGAAAAAAATCACTATGCAAATGCATATTTTAAAACAAGATAAAACTAAGATATCTTCTACATATGCCTAGTGAAGAGGCCAAATAAGAGGCCCAATTCAAAACATTAGGCTAAACTATATGAATTTCAACTTAAGTTGTATGAATTTTAGGAGACTTTGGTTTAAACATTGAAAATTCATTGGTTTTTGTGCCAATTTAATAGTAAAACCAAAAATCGATTACTAAGAGTCCCCGGCCCGAAGGGCAGGGTCTAATAAGAGTTTTTATGTTGAACAAATTGGATATGGAAAAATCTTATGACTAGGTAAATTGTAATTTTCTTTTACTATCTTTAAGAGTTTTGTCTTGTAGTTTTATTTTACCACCTTTAAGACTTTTGTCTTTCACGATGGATTAATTAGATTAAATGATCATGACTTCCCCTTACATTTTGGTTTCATTAATATCTTCCCTACATGTTTCTTTAACATTTGAGAATATCAAGTTAGGAATTCCAATTATCTCAAAACCCCTATAAAGGATTCGCCCTTGGTCATCAGACTAAGGAACTTGGAGGGGTTGAATAATCCAATTCAGACAAAGTGATTCTTGATGAAGAGATTTGGCCTTCTTTTCCCATGAGTCTGCCTCTCCGTTGAGCCCTCTTTTTATCTAAAAGGGGTTGAGGCAAATCTTGAAAATGTTTGCCACTCTCAGCCTAGCAGATCTGAGCAGGGTATAGCTATATATAGAGAATTGATTACAAATGAATTTCAGTGTGATATGTTTGTGGAAAGTGCTCTTGTAGGAATGTTGAAGTAGGGTTCCCTTGGATTTTTAATCACAAGAGAGCGCAATACTTCATCATTGAACCATGTCAAACAAGATTATTTTTTGGGAAAAACCATTTCACCTCCTTTCATCATCAAAATGGTTTAAAAAATCATCTTTAAACTTAAGGAAAAATAAAGAAGGTGAGTAATAACAATATACAACCCACCCACTATAAT
>JASDQU010437213.1:0-13481 GCA_032191745.1 Picea mariana | reverse complement strand
TTCAAATATTATAAAAATACAATTAAAAAATACTTTTTCCAAATTTATTTTGGAACCATGTATATAGTTTAATTGTTTAAGTTCTAAAGTATTAGAAAGAAAGTTAAGATAACATAAACTTTCTAAAAAGTTTACTTGGTAAAACTTAAACATTACAATACAAATAACACTTATTACGAGTATATTAGTAGAGGGGGGCATATTAGTTAGGTGGCAGAGTTCTAATAGGCTTGAGAAGATTCTGGATGGAAGCTGAGGTCAGTATATTTATGAGTGTGATTGATGAGGCTCTTTGGAACAAAGCCGGTTTTTTTTCTCGACAGATGAGCTAAGTGCAGATACAAGATTTAATGTAACGAAGCTTGAAAATGTGGATCTGTCTTCTAAGCCTTCTTCGATTGTTAGAGTTGAGTCTGTGCCTATTTTCCTGAATTCTATAGAGACCTTTCTTAGAGGTTTTACCCATAGACAAAGAACAGACACAATGATTCCTATGTGTGGACAAGATTTTTTAGGGAGGACTTCTTGCCGTAAAAAAATGGGAGGAAATGTGCACAGGGAACAGGGCGAAAAAGGCTCTTGGATAAAACCATGGAAATCAAATCGATCAAAACGCAGGATGGTCATGGGAGAGGATATCGATTTAGAGGAGACTTGTAACCTGGCCCTTTGTGAGCTGGTGGGATGTCTCTCCTATCGCTCCTTATGAATAAAATATTTACCAGACTGGGTAAATTCCACATGGTCTCCCTTGTTGGGGTACATTCCATAAGTCTTGTTTCTGTCGAGGGGTTGGTTTGGGTTTCTATTCAAAACTCCAGAAGATACCCTGGTAGTGTTGGATAAGCTTTGGGTTATTGATGGCAATAGTTTGATGTTAAATCATTGGAGGGTTTGTTTTGATCCAGCAAATGATTACTTCTAGTTCCACCACCTATGGGTTATGTTACATGGGTTTCCTTTAAAACTATGGAATGCTAAGGCTTTGGAATCCATGGGTAATGAGCTCGATTGGTTCATTAAAGTGGATGAGCACTCCTTAAAGGCACCTGCCAAGCGAATGGGTAAGGTTCTAGTGGAAATTGATATACATTATGGTTTATTGGAGACTTTAGAGATAAATTGGAGGGGCCATTCTTTGATCCAAAGATTGGACTATCTAGGAATCCCTTTTAGATGCTCTTTATGTCAAAGGACTAGCCACTTGAGAAGGGATTGCCATGGTTTAATGGAGGACGAGGAGTCGGAAGCCTCCATGCTCAGAAAGTCGACTCGGGATGTTTCTTCAAAGGTGGACTCTTATGAAAAAGGAGCTTACAACTCAGCAGCGGAGGAGGATAGACCGATTTTGTCTTTAGAAACTATAGTGGGTAAGCTAAAATCATATTGTCCATCTATTTTTTATTCATTGTCGGCTTGGGAAGGCGATTCCTTGGATCCCTCCATTGTTTTGGAAGCGGGGAACACACAATTTAATTCTAGTGACAGATTATTGTCGGACCGGGAGGGATTTAAGACACTTGGAGTAGACTCACCTTCTCCGGTTGGGGGGAATCTGAATACTACTACTACTATGACTGTGGAACCTCAGGGAGAAGGGGGTGTATCTTATGGCCAATGGGCGACAACTGCATACTACCATGATTTAGGGATCCGGAGATAGGAGATACTCACTAGGAGTTGTTCTGGATACACCGGTTCCTTCTTACAGAGAGACTCTTTCCCCTACACCTATCCCTACTTACCAAGGGAGGTATGTAGTTAGAAGAGAAGGGCCTAGTGGAGATACTGGGTTGATGCAAAGGACTAGGGAGGGCACAGGGAAGGACTTTTCTTGGTCGAGGGGATTGGGATTTGAGATCTCCCCAATTAAAACTAGGAGTGCTCGCAAAAATGCAAAAAATGTTTCCACTACTCCTGATATGCAATTTATCAACTTCTCTAATAATGGGGCACTTAGAGGCATGAAAGCCCTAGCCAAGAAAAAATCATGATCTTTCTCTCCTTAAATATCATAGGGGTGGGGGGGACCCTAAAATATGCTTCCCTTCGTAGATTGCTTAATAGAATTAATCCAGATATTATTTTCCTGCAAAAAACTTTGGTAGATGAGAAGAAGGAAGATTGTTCATGAATTATTTACGACCTTCCTGGTTAGCATGTGTTGTTATCTCGGTTTGCAAGTCTAGGGGACTTCTGGTGACTTGTGATCCAAATAAGTTTGATCTAGCTCCTTACTTAAGTTGTGGTGGTATTTTTATGACAAGTACATGTTTTGAGAACAAAAGGCCGCTCTCACTTTTGAATGTTTATGGACCATGTTTAGATAGAAAATATTTTTGGGACAAGGTGGCCAGTAGGGGTATGTTAGCCCATAAAAATATGATTGTAGTAGGAAATTTAAATTTCACAGTTAGTGTTGGCGAGGTTTGGGGAGACACAGCTCATTTGGATCAGATGGTAGGGCATTTTAAAGATATTTTTCATGAAAATAGGCTTGTTGACATATTACCTAATGAAGTAGTCCCTACTTGGAGGAATGGAAGATCTGGAGTTGAGTGTATGTCTAAAATATTGGACCGAGTATATTTGTTTGAAGACCTCTTGAACAATGTTGGAAGATGTAGGTCTTGGGTTGCCTACCCATATCTATCGGATCATGCTCCTATTCTCTTTCAACTAGAAAACAACTTTAATTCTACTTCCTACCCTTTCAAATTAAATCCGATGTGGTCAAGAGAAGAAGAATTATCTCTTATAGTTCATGAATTTTGAAACGATAAACTATTTTTGCAAGAGTCTCGGGTATAGCAAAGACTAGTATGGAAATTGAAAATGCTAAAACAATGAGTAAAAGTATGGGAAATAAAGAAACGTTTGCAGAAACACTTGAAATTAGAAAAGTTGGAGGAGGATATCCAGGCCTATTATTAGGAGAAAACTAGGGGTTTGAGGAGACTAGAAGTTTACCTTCATATAAAGTATTTAGAGGAAGAGAGAAATAAACTTCTTCTGGCATAAGAGGAACTATGGAGACAATGGAGCAGAGCGATTTGGATTAAAAGTGGAGATCAAAATACAATTTTTTTTCATCAATTCGTCAGTTTTAGAAGGAACAGTAAACATATTTGGGAAATTCTAGGAGAGAACGAGCAGGTCCATTCTGGATAAGTGGCCCTTAAAAAAGAGGCAAACAGACATTTCAAAAGATTTTTTGAGGAATCAGGTCAAAATACTATTACTGATCAAGTCTACACAGCCAAACTTTACCCTCATTTAGACAATGAGGAGGATACTTTGCTTCTTGAAAGACCTTGTAACAAGGAGGAATTATGGGAAGTTCTTAAATTTTTTGCAAAGGACAAAAGTCCAGGACCCGATGGTTGGACGGTCAAATTCTTCATTCACTTCTTCGATTTGGTAGGGGATGATTTGCTGGAGGTGGTTGAGGATTCCAAGAGAAGAGGTGAGGTGGTAAGATCTTTAAAATCGACTTCTCTGGCCCTTATTCCAAAATTCAACAAGCCATCTTTGTTTGGTGACTTTATACCTATAGCTCTATCTAATATGTGTTATAAACTTATAGCAAAGATCATTGTGAATAGGATTAAACCTATTCTCTCTAGGACCATGTCTGGAGAGAAATTGAGGTTTTTAAAGGGAAGACGAATTCTGGATGCCATTGGTACTACTCAAGACTGTTTACATAACATTAAGTTGAAAAACTTAAAGGCATTGATTTTGAAGTTTGACCTAAAGAAGGCATATGAGTGTATTAATTGGGATTTTTAAGATTGACCTTATTACAAATAAGATTTGGGCTATTGACCACCAAATGGATAATGAGTTGTGTGATCAGTGCACCTTATGCAGTCTTGATAAATGGGGAGACTACTCCTTTTTTCCAGAGTGGCAGAGGTTTGAGACAAGGATGCCCTTTATCATCTCTGTTGTTTATTTTAGTGATGGATGGAATCAATCTGCTTCTAAAGAAAGGACGGACTAAAGGGAAGTTGACGAGTGTGAAGGTCTCCAGATTAATTAATATTCTCCATATTTTTTTTGTGGACGATGTACTTATTATGACTAGGGATTCGATTTAGGAATGGAAGGAGATTGACGATATCCTAAAAATATTTTGCAGATAAACGAGCATGACGATAAACTTGTCAAAGTCAACTTTTCATCATTTTGGAATTCAAGGGGAAATATTAGAAAATTTCAAGAAATCTTCCCTTACAACTTTCATGGCCTATCTAAAAGTTTTAGATATCTTGGATATTTTCTTAATTCCAACAAATACAAAGCTGAATATTAGCGATGGTTAATTGCAAAATTTGAAAAAAGGATTTGTCATTGGTGTAATAGGTGGTTATCTCTAGGTGGGCGCTATGTTCTTATTAAAGCAGTCCTTGAATGCCAACCCGTTTATTGGATGGCATTGGCTATTATACCGATTTCAACGAGATCAAACAATTAGTACTCACCTTATTTTGGTCGGGTAGTAGTGATAAACATCATCTCCATCTTTGTAGATGGGAGAACATTGCAAAACCTAGGCTTTTTGGTGGTTGGGGTTTAAGGGACATTTTTCATTTTAATAGATTGTTGGTGGCTAATCTCTGTGACGAGTGTTGATGAAGGAAGACATTTGGAATAGGGTCATAAAAGACAAATACCTCCCTTAATGCTTGGTGTCTACTTGGCTAAGATTGGCCACTCAAAGAATGAGATTTGCTTCTCAGACCTGAAATTTTTTATTAAAGTCTTTACATCTTATAACTCATTGGCTGAGTTGGAGTCCTGGGTTAGGTGATTCAGTTTTAATAGGAAAATATATGATCCTTAGACTGGGGAACTCCTCTCTTATATCATAAGAACTCTTAACTTCTTTAAAGTAGAGAAACATATGCTTTCTTTTTCAGGCTAGAGGAAATATTCAGCCAGGAACTATCTACTCACAATGGAAAGAAAGTGTCAATCTTGGTCTCACTGAAGTTCTGGAAAAGGAATGTGACTCTTTTTTTAGGGCTTTAATTGGCTCAGGGATTCAGTTACAGGACATACTTGATGAGATAAAATGGATTGGGGGCTGGAGGAGAAAACTGTGGACCTGGAATTTAGCACTCAAAATAAAATTATCCATCTGGTTATCTATGGAAAACAAGATACTTACATGGGATAATTTACAATGTAAAGGTTGGGAAGGGCCTAGTATATGTATTTTATGTTCAAAGAAACCGGAGTCAGTTAAGAATCTATTGTTCAACTGCTATTTCACTCAACAAGTATGACACAACATTATAAGAGAGCTAAACATCAGGAATGTATGAAAGGGGAATACATTGAATGGTTGATATGGAAGTTGGATAAAGCAGGTGCCTAAGAACTCTACTCTGCCCTCCATTGTTAGTTGGCAAGTTTGGTTGGAATGTAACAACGTAATATTTGAAAATGGGAGTCCTTCTATCTGTTCAGTTGTATACAAGTCACTTGGAAGAGTTGATAGACTTTTAGATTCTCAGAAAGTTTCAACTACTCGATCCCTTAAGTCATCATCCCAAGAAATTTTTACAGCAGGCTGGTTCGATGGAGCAACACACTCAAATGGACAACAGAGTGCTGCAGGTGGGGTGATTAGGATCAATGATCAAACGTTTTTTAAATGGACTTTCATTTGTGGCCCATGCACAAATACTAGGGAAGAATTAATGGGAGTTTGGGCAACTCTTATTCTGGCATCTCAGTTGCATATCATTGATATTCAGGTTTTTGGAGACTCTAGAATAATTATTGACTGGTTGAATTTCAAAGGGAAATTGCAGGTAATTTCCTTACATTGTTGGAAGGACATAATCAAATATCTCAGTAAAACATTCAGATCAATCAATTACTCACACATTTTCAGAGACTTTAACAAGGAGGCAAATATTCTATCTAAGAAGGCTCTCCAGATGCAAGAAGAAAAATAACTTATAACCAATGGGAAGAAGGAAATGAGGGCCCTTCTCTATTCTTAAATATATATTAGATTAGCTCTGAAGATAACATTATTATCTCTTTTTTGGGGTTGAATCTGCCAAAAACATTAGAGATAGATGATGATTATGGTTTCACTATTTTGGATGATCATGTGGGGATAGTTTATGGACTTAGATGTTTTAATTTTTGCCATACTTCAAAAATCCTGTGTGCTGGTTTTGGTGTTTTTTAACCTCTTATTATCAAGGACAATTGTAGTTGTTTCTTTGGACAAGTATTTTTCCTGTGTACATAGTTATATGAAATATAATGAGTAATTTTATGTTGAAAAACAAATATTCACACTTTTGGATTTTGTAAATCCTCTTTGATTTTAATCTAAATCTTTATAATTGCATCATCAATCATAACATAATGTACAAAGTAGTCATATTTTGAAAAGTCCAATTGTCCCTCGCATAATGCTTTGAAAAAACATAAAAGATGAACTCCACTCATAAGAAAGGGGCTTTGTTGGGACTTTAGTCTTCATACACATTGTGCATTTAAGTTCCACACCTTTCTACTTTAGAAGAACTTGGACAATAACATGTTTATTCATTTCCCAACCTCATTCTGATGTCATTAGTCTGAATGGGTTATTGTGTTTTTAAATGGATTAACATATATACTTTTTTATTTAAAAAAATATCGTGAAGTTTTTAATTTTATGTTTTTAGAGTAGAATAATAATATGTTGGGAAGTGTAAGGTTTTGGGTTAGAAGGGTATGAGCACCCTTGTCCAAGTTTGGGGTTGCTCCAACATCCAAGAGTCACACTAGTTGGGCAAGTGGGTGCCTTGGGCATGCAAACAGGTCAAGTGGCTTACCCAAGCATGAGGGGAAGCATGGGGCACATCAAAGAGGTTGGGGCACATCAACATGAGGAGCGTGCCCAAGGTTGTGTCACGTCAGTCCCAAGGGACATGAAGGTTGACAAGTGCATGGGTTCATGGGCGCGTCGGTCCGCAAAGAGGCGCATTGGTTCATTTGTATGCGTTGGTCCACAAAGGGGCGCAACACCCCCAAAGGACGCGATAATTCACGAAGGTGACATTTGGAGTCCATATAAAAGAACAAGGACACACAACCAAGAAGACACAAGGAAGAGAGCAAGATGAGAGTGAAGGTTTTAAGGCAGATTCAGACAAGGAGGGGGAGCTTCCTCAAGGAGCCAAGTCACTCCACATGGGAGGACTTGTGTTGTGTTGAGGTGATTCTATGAACAAAGTTGGGAAAACCTTCTTTGGGTTGAGTCTAGTAGTACAAAGGGCAACTTTAGAGTTGGGGAAGTCTTTTTGCAAGTTTGAGTGAGGCATGCTATGAGATATAACTGCAGGTCTGTGTGAAGTCTTAGGACATAGAAGTGACAATGAATATGCGGTGGGCACACGTTTGGGGTGCACCACAAGAATTGTGAAAGTTGTTGTGACAGACAAGTCTTGGTGTGACGAATCTGTGTAGGAGTGTCTTGGTGAGGTGATGTGAGTCATACAACTCTTCTCAAGTTGTAAACCGAGCCGATAGTGCTCATACTGTAATTTTTTCACAATAATAAGACTTTGTTGGGTGTGAGGCATGTCTTGTGCCTCCCGCACTATATCTGTGTGTCTCTTGTTTGTTTCGCAAGTGTTCTCTTTGTTTCACATGTTCATGGATGTATGCTTAAATAACTAAGTGTTAAGTTGCTAACAAGATTGTCTAAGTATACAAGTGAGTTGCACTAGAGTAGGAATGTGACTCACTTGTAGCCTAGAACGAAGTATGGGTATGCTTTAGGTGAAGAGGTTTAATCTAGATGAAGTATCCTTGGTGTTGCCAAGTAACCAAGTAAGAACCATCACAATGCCACACACCCTCAAAAAGTTCACGCTCATAAAATTCAAGGAAACATCATAAAATTCAAGGAGACATCCAGTGGAGACGTGACAAGAAGCTTGTAAGTATATTTTCAGAAATGAAACCATAGTAATTTAGAACACTTATGAAGGTTGTTATGTAAATGTCATAATACGTACAGATGGAAACATGAACAAATCAATGCGTGTAATCATTCATGTAATCCGGAAGTTGTCCTCTATCACTTATATTTCATAAGAGAGTTAATACATATTATATACACCCAAAGTTTCTGTACTGTGTCAATTTATAAATTCCGTGGTTGAAAACCTACGTTTTCTTTACAGGCCACATCCCTATTGGGTAGAATTTAATCTAAATAGAAAGAGCAATACCAATGCTTCCCACATTTGTGTGAGTATTACGATTTCCTCCTCAGTTTATTGGCAAAATGTAAAGGTGTCCATAGAATGAGGTTACGTGGCTCACATTGGATAAAAGTCCCAAGAAAAAGTGAAGCTGTCTCTCCACCAACTTTGGAATGCTATACATTGTGGGATGTGCATCTTACTCTGAACTCCTCCATGTCCACTCCACAGCCTACATACAGACTGCATCCGTGACTGCAGGCGCAAATTTGTCACTCTTTGCATAACTACGACCAGGAGACATAAGTATCGGGAGAGGCAATATAGGTCGTCCACAACACACATTTTTGTTCTCGAAAACTACCACTCGTTAGGTAATGTAATACCAGTCACGCCTATCCATTCTGACATGCTCAGTGCTCACTATAAAGGCTTCTACACAACGTAGTTGAATGTTAGAAGTTTCACTAGCGGCCCAGGATAACTTTTAGAAAAATTGTGATATTTTTTTTTTCAAAAATTAGAAATTGTTAGATTCGTAAATTTGAATGATTATTGTTGTATAATTTTAGTGTAAATTTGAATGATTATTGTTGTATAATCGGAGTATCTCAAGGTATTTTCAGCATGCTGAATTTATTTCTACATTTAGAAATGGATATTAAACAATCAAAAAAAGTGATTTCGTATAAATTTATATTGTTGGATTTCGAAAAAAAGAAGAAGCCATTTTGTAGAACAGTTAGATAACATTATTGTTGTATGTCGTAGTCTAAACGTTCTATGAAATGACTCTTTTCCATTGATATTTTCCAGGGACATTTACCTGAAATCCGACGAGAAATTGTTAGATCCGTCAATTTGAGTGATTATTTCTGTATAATCCGAGTGCCCCAGGGCTTTTCAGCATGATGAATCCATTTCTACATTCAGAAATGGATTTTAAACAACAAAAAATAGTGATTTCGTGCAAAAAAAAATTGGTGATATTTTTGGAGGACATTTGCCCGAAATCCGACGAGAAATTGTTAGATCCCTAAATTTGAGTGATTATTTATGTATAATCCAAGTGCCCCGGGGTTTTTCAGCATGCCCATTCAGAAATGGATTTTAAACAACAAAAAATAGTGATTTTGTGCAAATTTATATTGTCTGATTTTGGCAAAAAAAGTCATTTCTTAGGATAGTTAGACAATGTCATTGTTGTATGTAGTAGAGAAATTGTTATATCTTTAAATTTGAGTGATTATTTCTGTATAATCCTGCTGCCCCCGGGTGGGACATTGTATCTGTAAATTTGAATGGTTAATTCTGTGTAATGTGAGTGCCTTAGAGATTTTTGGATACACTGAATCCATTTCTACATTCAGAAATACAATTTAAGTAAAAAAAAATGCAATTTTGTGCAGATTTATAGATTTATGTGGAGGAATCTCGCCCAAAAAAAAATACAAATGGTAAATTCCTCTTAGTATGATTTGGAAAATGATCTGTAACGTAATTAGTTACTGCATGTGCACGAACCTCTAACCCACTTTTGGAAAACCGTTCCCCTTTATTGCTTACGTTGCCTACTACCCAAAACCCAAACACTTACGAATGGAAATTGCTCGCATGATGATGATGGGGATTTCAATAGAAACAAACATTGAATCCATCCTTTTGCACTACCGGCCTCAACTATATATCATATCACCTTCAACCTAATTCATTCAGATGCAATCACTCCAAGCATACTCTCGCGGACCTGAAGACCTTGGAGCCTCTGTAAGTGTAGAGAGTAATACCAGAGCTTGCCAAGGCTTGATTCGAAATACAATGGACAATCACTATATGAGTATGTGCAAATACCATCCCGAAAGCCCAGTAGAGGCTTATTCAGATAATTTCCCTGATGATCATGAGCATCCTTCTTATGCAGATGAGGCCCAATTCTTTGACTTAGATATTTCATTGCCCACCACCCCCACCTCACCCTCAAGCTCACACGAGGATCCTAGGGAAAATGAATTGGAGTTCAGCTTTTCTATTTGTAGTGCCAATTTCCCTGACCCAAATCACTGCATTTCTCATGCAGATGACTTGTTTCACCAAGGCCAGCTGCTTCCCCTCCAACCAATTCCTACACCTCTAGAATATGACGTTGATACAAAGGATATTGCCTCTCTGCAGTCCTCTAGTGACATCCCTGTGGTCAAGACCCAGTTCCCCAAGTTGCTCAAAACTGCTACCAAGTTGAAGATATCTCTGTTTGGATTTAGAAAGTCGGCTAAGCATGGCATGGGTTTGGAGTCTCCTCGTGCTGAATATGCAGGTACTGGTGTCGGTACGGACTGTCCTGTGCCCAAGCAGAGTAGATTGTTTACAGTGAAATTAAAGGTGGTGGAAGTACCAATGGTGTCTCTTTTCACTAAGGGTGCCAAGAGAGATGGCAACAGTGGGTTTCAGAAGAAATTAGACGACCTTGATGATGGAGAAGGACAGACTTGTAAAAGTATGGATAGAGATAAGAAGAGAGCCAAGCAAATTGTTCAGAAGTATGTGAAGAAGATCAAGCCTCTGTATGTTAAATTTTCACAGAGGTCAAATGAGAAAATTAGGTCTGGAGATCTGGAGAAACCTAGGATAAATGGCAGATGTCAGGGTTCAGAGAGAATTGAGAAGCAGGTCTCATTCTCATATTTCTCTGGTAACTTGAAGGTGGTTTACAAGCATTTGGGTAAGGGGAAACAACAACAACCTTCTGACATGCAGCAGAAGCTTCAAAACCACAGTAGTGAGAGCACATTGATGGAGGTACAAAGTCCCATCCAGGGAGCCATTGCCCACTGCAAGCAGTCCAATTACATTCATTGATGATAAGTAGTGTGATAGCAGCCCTACTGTGTTCTGTACATATAGGCATTCATCTTAATTTAGTTGAAGCAACTAACTTTTGTGAGTTTTGTACTGTCACTGGGCTTCATCATGCACCCGTGAGTAACTGAAGGTGAAGGTGCAAGGCTTTCTTTGTTTGTGCCTGATTATAAGCTGTAAAATATTGTTTGGGATTTTTGAAAGTTTGTTCAATTCAAAAGAAGCATACCTACAATGACTATGACAAGGACTGGTATTGTAGTATCCTCCCTGTATCGTCAGGTCGGCGTGTGATACAGTTATGCTGCATTTGAAATGTAAATGTGTTTATGATTGAGATAATCAATTTGTGTTGAATGCTAAATTTAGTGTTGGTAGCTTAAATTGACTGTCATGGACCTGTTCGGTTTCATTTTGTATAGATGCTCAGCACTATGTCTATCATGCATGAAAATCTCTCCATACAAGTCTAAGGAGTTAATATTCAGTGCCAAGTTAATATTTTTTATTAACAGAAACATAGCAATACAATTTTTATTAGCATAAACAAGTACAAACTATACAGCCAAGCTGTTAAGGCTACATCTATACTGCCAAAATCAGACCAGCAATTGTACAGGGATCGAGTGCCCCCTTCACAGAGCAATAAAACAGACACATCGAAAAACACAGACTTTCTGGGAGACACTTCACAATTTTTATTAATCCTGTTAATATATTTAATGTTTGGCGAACCTTTTACTTGGCGTAGAACTGGTGGATGTGCTGATCAACAGACTCTTACTAAAGCTTCCCTAGAAAAAGGCAAATCTGGGCAATAAATCAAATCCGCACTGATTGTGAACAATCACCCATCTAGATCAGTCTAACAACCAAACCAAAGCTAGAATTCACAGGTCAACTTGATTTGGGAATTCTGTTTGGTTGGACGTACAATGAGGTGGATGCACAATCTTTTGTATTAAACTTATTGTTGACAAATAATTAATGTAGGCTGATTACATTTCATTAATTTTATATGATAAAGGTGCGTGCATTACTTTTTTCGATTTTGAATAATGAGGGTATTGATAATTTTAGCAGATGTCTTATACAAAGGTTGATAACTTACATTTGAAAACATATGAAATTTGTAACATAAAAATAAAAAATATATATATTATAATAATAAATTAACATAATTTTTTTATTTTGATTTAATTAGGTAATACAATTTTAATGTTCATAAAACCAAAGCTGATGACATAAATTTATTGTGTCTAACTTCGTGAAATGTATATGCATATGATGCCTAATACCAACGGAATCATATCAATAAGTGCCTTGATCCCTTGTACAATTTGAATAAGTTCAGTGATCCATGCATTCACATTCTCGTATTATTACACCAGCCTTGGCACACAACCCCACCAGCATTTTACATAGTTACACATTGCCTATTGCACATGGTTTCTATTCAAGCTGCCATTACAAATGATATTGCAAGTATCCAAGGATATTTATGGGAGGCATGGTATATAATTATGGGAGATGTTATTTTCCTCATTATCATTTGTTTTAATTAGGAGGTATCTTTTTTTTCCATAAGTTATATTTCATCTTTTTATTATATTTATCATTTAAGCCTTTTTACATGGAATACTTATATCCGCATCTACAATAAACATGGTCTAACATAACCTTTTAATCTAGGCTTCCACATTATTCTAACATTGACAACCAAAAGTAGTAACTAATGAGAAAATCACCACTCAATATAGAGGAGCATTTCTTTCATCATGTTCCTCACTCTAGGAACTTTTATTAATTGGGAGGAAAGTGCTACACATTTTCACTTTCATTAATTGGGAGGAAAGTGCTACACATTTTCACTTTCAACATTTTCTTCGACACTTACATCTATATTACCATTAAATAATTTTCTTTATCACACCACGTGTTCACCACACAACATCACATGTTTTATTGCACCACATTAGGAATTAATGGAATCAATGATATGGATTTTAGATACAAGGACCTTTGATCATCTATTCAATTTGTACCTACAACCAATGAGTGATCTGGGATCCACAACCATATTTCATAGTTTCTCATGTTTGCATATTTGTGATTCAATAGCTTCCTCTCTCCACTTAGATAGCTTACATATTCCAATAAAAATATTCCATCTTGATGTCACATTATTGCAATCTTACCACTCCCTCACATTTTCGATTGGATAGATCCACCTCTCTCTATAGTTCAACACTCAACATTGTGTGCCATTGCCTCCAGTGCTTTTTCGTTTCTTGGAGCATTTCCTCATTTGGAAGGAAATTAAGGATGCTTTTGATCTAAACCAAGAGAAAAGTATACAAAATGGTATCTCATTAGTGACACCCCTCCTTGATAGTT